>QYTT01082937.1:0-60021 GCA_006980735.1 Dasypogon diadema
GGACATGCTAATTTGGCACCAGAAATATTGCAGGCAAGCTTGCTGGCTTACTGATTTCTAGTTAATAATTTTCATCCTTATTATTTATTAGGTTCAGTAGCGACATCAATGACGTCTATTTCTGGATGGTGTTTGTTCAAATAACGACAAGTGCTTTTATACTCCTCTTCACAGTGTTCATTATAATTGTTGGTTCCTGGCCTGGTGGATACGCTTACCTGGCATACGCCTTCGTAAGTCTTTTCATTTATTGTGCTCTTGGCACCATGTTAGAGATAAATGTAAATATTTTAAAACAAAGTTGAATCTTGATCCCATGACCAGTATCTTTGTTTAGAATGACAAAATTCTATCCAGTATTTGCGAAGTTAATTGGTATGAGTTGGGACGTGCAGAGAAAGTTATGTTTCAGCTGATGTTGGTAAGGGCTCAAAGTCCCACTATGCTCGCGGTTGGTGGATTAGTGCCCTTATCCGTTAACACAGGATTACAGGTATTTCCGAAATTTACTTTATTTTCTTAAATAATCAATACCCTTCTTTAAGGTAACGAAAACCGTTTACAGTTACTTAATGGTGCTTTTGAATTTTACGGATTAAATTCTATACCGCAAAAGTTTTAAGTAAAGGTAGTTTTTGTTTGAGCGTATATTTGCAAATTGTAGTTTGCTCTAAGGGAAATTTAGTAGTGAAGCATGTTGTTATTATTAAATATGAGATTGTCAAAATAGTGATTTACATAGTTCACTTTAGAATTTGTTGTGTGCTTTAACTGAAATCACTTTATTTTGTAAAACTGTTCTTAGAAAGTGCAAATCTAAAATTCAGAATTTCTGTGTTATGTATTCGTTAGGAGCTTCATTTCAAAATAAATTACATTTGGTGAAAAAACTTTTCTTTGTGTTTCCTTTCAAATAGCACGAGGTTTATGAATGAAAGTAAATGATTTTTATCTAGTTATATTTCTATTATCCATACAAGATATCTGATGTCTTCCTAATTACTTTTGAGGAAGTTGCAAGATCTGTATGGAATATAAAAAATCATTTAAAAAAATCCAAAATGGCTCCTAGGTCAGTAACTTCATTGACTCTACTGCCTGGATTATTGTCAGTCATATAATCCAAATAAATCGAGTAAAACTACGGTAAAACGATATTACTTTTTTAATTTAGATACGTTAGCTAAATGTTGTTATTCGAGTACTAACTAGAGAGTTTATTAGGGTCACTCTGTAATGAAAGGCAGTTCTTAGTAGTATTAGTCTTAATAAATAGCTTAAGATCATCAGCAAATATCAAGCATTTAGCATTAATGTAATTAGCAGAGGTCCTAGATGATTGTCTTGATGAACACCTGAAGAAACTAGGATTTTTCTAGATAAGATTTCTTTCTTCGATGCAATTAATTGCGTAATCTTAAAATACAGTCAGTTCGGATATACATGATCCACCAGCGACAAAGCCGTGTTGCATCACAATAAGTGGAAATTTTGGCGTTTATTAGAAAATCTGACAATTTTGAAATGGTTTTCATAAAGGAAAGATGGCGATAATTAGTTACCATATGTTCACTACTGCTGCAATTCGTAGGGAAACATCCTCCTATTTGCGTTGCAAGCTTCATCCGTGTCTACCGTCGAAAACCTTGTGGAAAAACATAAACGATGCTGGAATTCTTTCGAATGCCTCTGCTTGCACAGGTTTTGATCCTGATGAACTTAATGCATTCTTTGTGAATAGTATACATGTAAAAATGATTCAACTAGTGCTAATTTGCTACCTAACAGAGCTGATAGTGACTCAGAGCAGTTATCCTTTAGACATGTTACTATTTCTGATACGATCTTTGCACTTAGGTCTATAAAATCCAATGCTATAGGGTCAGATAACATCGACTTGCGTTTTCTTAATCTTATTCTACCTTTCATAGTTAAACCTATTGTAACACATCTTCAATACTTCTTATATATGTACAACTATTCCCTCCCAATGGAAATTTGCCAAAGTATATCCTATTGCGAAAGTTAGTAATCCTGCTGGTCCTCAGGACTACAGACCGATTAGTATACTCCCAGTTCTGTCTAAAGTGTTAGAGCGTTTGTTATACGAACAAATTAAAGGATATACTGACAGGCACTCCTTAGTTGCGAAACAGCAGTGTGGATTTAGGCCAAAACATAGTACTCTATCTCGGCCGTTATTCATTTGGTTGAATCCGTTAGACGGAATGTTGAACAAAGGAAGTATTCGATATTGTGTCTTTTGGACTTTTCGAAAGCCTTTGATTCGGTTGATTTCATTATACTTTGTGAAAAGTTAATAGGACAGTTCAATTTTGGTAAGCTGGTTGCTAGTCTAATATTGTCTTATCTTTGTAATCGAAAGCAAACCACTGTGGTAAATGCATCATCCTCAAAACCGTTGGAACTACATTCAGGCGTTCCGCAGGGGTCTATCCTGGGTCCTTTCTTATTCATGATGTATATTAATAATATTGTGTCTGTTCCTAAGTATTGCTCCATTTCACTATACGCTGATGACGTGCAATTGTTCGTACCATCATCCAGCTCTACCGTTACTACTGATATTGATAATTTCAATTATGATCTGTCTCGTATGTATAGTTGGTCACTTCAAAACAAATTATCCCTAAATCCTAGTAAAACACAAAGTATTGTACTTTTCAATCGCCGAATCGATGTTGCATCTTTTCCGTGTCTCTACTTAAACGGAGTACGTATAGAATTTAGGTCGGTAGTCAAATATCTGGGCATGTTAATTGATTGCAATTTAACCTGGGAAAGTCATATTAATGCCACAGTATCCAAGGTTTATCGTGGGTTGAGAAGCTTGTGGCGCCATGCGCCTCGATCTCTACGAAAAAGGCTATCAAAATTCTTTTGGTCCCTGTAATTACTTATGGTGATTGTGTTTATTGTACTATTGACAGTTCGTGTCGTAGAAGACTTAATGTTGCCTTCAATACATGCACTAGATATGTTTTTGGTCTTAGAAGATATGATCACGTATCTTTTGCCTCTATGCATATTTTTGGGTGTCGGCAGGATCAATACTTGGATTTTAGGATCTGTATGATGATACACAGGATAATTAATGATCAATGTGCTGAATTTCTTCAGGATTACGTTGAGTTCCTTATGTCGCTTCGCACAAAGTTATTGTTACTTTCTCAACATAGTTATCTGTTTAGTACACCCACTTTCTTTGTTTATGGGGTCAGAGTTTGGAACAGCTTGCCTGTTCATTTTTGGACTACCAGGAGTCTGCGGAGTTTCAGGATGGATGTTTTCAGATATTTTAAAGAATTATGAACTTAATAGTTACGCGTGCACATGCTTTTCCATCATATTTTCTTTTTATATTGTTTTATATATTTATATTGTGTATTGTATATATAATTGGATATCGCACATGTACTTCTTCCTTTATATATATATACTACTCAATTCAGCTTGTGACTTAGGTTTTTCATTATTTTAATATGTGAACTTATCTCTAGAGTATGCGCATATAAATGAGTTGTTATATCTCAATTGTGTAAATAATAAAGAATTAAACAATATGTTTAGATCTTGATTTAAAATTTGATATGATAAAGGAAGTTTCCCACTGACTTAGAAAAATATCTGATCACAGGGATAAAATAAAAATAACGGAGAAGCAAGATATTTGGAACAGTATTTCAGAAAAGGACAGCATAGATTATTAGCATACAGTATAATACTTGGATCAAGATTACTCAACGAATCCAGAATATCAGCATGATCAAATACATGTTCCAAATGTCCACCGTTGAGAACTAAATGCTGAGAGCAGTAAAAGCTCATATTCAGACTTAATTGTTGGTATAGATGCCAAAATATTCCGTTAGAAGTTTGCAACCGGAACACATGTCAAATGAATTACTGTTGCAATATTCTAACACCCTGAGAATGCTAAATGTATGCCGTGTGGTATTTATGCAACAATTAATATCATTCAGGAATGATTATGTTCCTTTGCTATGAAGATATAATATTAATTATTTTCTGTGAACTATACAAATAAGAAGCAAAATATGAACTTAGTTGTTGGTTTACTCCAAGTCCTTAAACTTATCTTGTTTCCCCTCCCCTCCCACCCCGGTAAAAATCCAGAGTGCGCCACTGATTCGTTTGCAGTGAATGCCATAAAAAGAAATAGAAAAAAATTATTTAAAGCTGTAACAATGCAATTTGATAAGCATAAGTTCTACCTAACTGGCGGAGTTCCCTATACTATAGTGGACACAATAACCTTGGCAAAATGACATCACAATGGCTTGATTGCGGCAGTTAAAGGGTTAAAAATTCCTACGTGGTGGTGGGAATATCACCGGCAGCATCTTCTCAGTAATTGCATATAATTTTTTTAATTACTCAACTTGAAGGTGTAAATAATTCAGGAGGAGATCAAGTGCGATTTGGATTTGGTAGGTGGTTTTCTGAGTTAGTTATCCGTGGCTGCTTGAAACATTACGATTGTTCACCAGTAACCGTTGGTAGTGACATGAAGAGTTCGGAGAAATTCTGGCGAGTGGTACTTTTTACCAGAAAACTTTTGGCTGTATGTGGTCTCGATACTCTACGTGCAGGATATAAAATGAATATAATAACGTACTTAGTAATATTTTGTATTTGTATTTATTTTACATTTTCCATTTATACAATTTGGGTTCAAATAAATGAAGGCTGGCAGATCATATTCGAGTCTCTCTGTATGGCTGGAAGTGTTGTTCAGGTAAACTTAAAACTATTCGAAAAAAAACTCTTTTCATTCGTTTATCTAGGGAGTGACAGAAATAATTACTGCAATTTTGCGCGGTAGTACAATGGCAGACTTAATGGCTGATATAAGAGAGATTTACGAGTTTGCTGAAAGTAGCTCACTAAGATGTCAAACGATTTCCAAAAGAATGGCAGAAAAAGCACAGAGAGCTCTCCATTTCATGACATTTCTCTATAGAATCACAGCAATCATGATGATTTCACCACCCTTTATATATCTTGTACTAAAAGGAGAGAAAATCTTTCTGATGCAATTTTTGATTCCTGGCGTTAATCCCGACACCAACCTGGGTTATGCCTTCACCTTAACGACTCACTCCTGTTGTTTCTTTTTCGGAATGGTGGGAATTTGTGCAGGAGATTTGCTTTTCATACTGCCCACAATTCATACCGATCTATACGCTGACCTTATGGAGGTGAAGGTAAGAGATCTTAACGACAGTTTGAGGGAAGCTGGAAAATCAAACACTATTCTTCGGGACATGCTAATTTGGCACCAGAAATATTGCAGGCAAGCTTGCTGGCTTACTGATTTCTAGTTAATAATTTTCATCCTTATTATTTATTAGGTTCAGTAGCGACATCAATGACGTCTATTTCTGGATGGTGTTTGTTCAAATAACGACAAGTGCTTTTATACTCCTCTTCACAGTGTTCATTATAATTGTTGGTTCCTGGCCTGGTGGATACGCTTACCTGGCATACGCCTTCGTAAGTCTTTTCATTTATTGTGCTCTTGGCACCATGTTAGAGATAAATGTAAATATTTTAAAACAAAGTTGAATCTTGATCCCATGACCAGTATCTTTGTTTAGAATGACAAAATTCTATCCAGTATTTGCGAAGTTAATTGGTATGAGTTGGGACGTGCAGAGAAAGTTATGTTTCAGATGATGTTGGTAAGGGCTCAAAGTCCCACTATGCTCACGGTTGGTGGATTAGTGCCCTTATCCGTTAACACAGGATTACAGGTATTTCCCGAAATTTACTTTATTTTCTTAAATAATCAATACCCTTCTTTAAGGTAACGAAAACCGTTTACAGTTACTTAATGGTGCTTTTGAATTTTTCGGATTAAATTCCATACCGCAAAGGTTTTAAGTAAAAGTAGTTTTTGCTTGAGCGTATATTCGCAAATTGTAATTTGCTCTAAGGGAAATTTAGTAGTGAAGCATGTTGTTATTGTTAAATATGAGATTGTCAAAATAGTGATTTACATAGTTCACTTTAGACTTTGATCTGTGCTTTTAACTGAAATCGCTTTAGTTTTGATGATATTTTGCAAAACTTCTCTTAGAAACTACAATTCTACAAAAGAGAAGTGTTAAATTACATATTCTTTAGGTATTTCATATTCCAAAATAAATTACATTTGGTGAAAAAACTTTTTTTTGTGTTTTTTTTCTGTTCGTCAGAGATGGGAGTCTAAGTCTTTCCGGTCTATAAAAAGATTTGCTGGAGTGGCTGTGTTCGATTTCTCAACATTAGCAACTTTAGAATTAGAATAATGATAATAACCATTTTGTCATTTATTTTTTATGTATCTATGCTCTTTATCTTTAAAGATTATAAAAACATAAAACTAAAAGCGCGGTACCGGCTATTGTATCAAATTATATATACAATATATATATATGTAAAGATACAAAAGAAGCACAAATACTATACATGTAAAAAGACCTTGTAAAAATGATACAAAAATTAATACAAAAGTAAGGTAAACAGCGCCTCTGCCACCTGACAACAAAGATAGATTTAAGGGACCGTGAGTGTTCCTCTACAGTGTCACTGATGTGATACCCACTTTTCAATAGCAAGCAATAGCGGTGAATCGTGGAATTTGGCAGCGTCAGCGCGAAACTGGGCAAACAGTTCACCCAATTGCAGGTCCTTGGACACCGCAGAAACGATGTTCTGGGCCAAGACTGTGATAACTGGAGAGTGACGAGAGTGAGTCACACTTTTAATCACTAAAGCTATTCACTAGCTCAACTTGGAGCGCTTATGCTTAGCGTGATGAGTTCGAAACAATAAGAAATGCTTATGTGTGGCAGCACAAAGATTTCGATCTGTCAAATTGATAAATTAAAGAAAGTTTTGTTTTACGAAAATTGTTTTAAAAATGGATTTAGTACTGATAGCAATTGAAGAAAGAAAATCCCTTTGACATTCTGGAAGCTCAATAACATTTACGTTTCAGCACAGGATTTTCACATAAAAATTCAGTTTTAGGGAATTGTACCGCCCGCCAAAGAATTTAAAAGAAGAAATTACACCACATTTGCCTGAAAATACTCGAAATAATACTATTCCATCTCACATTTTTGTAAATATTTACGCATTGCTATAATAATTGTAAAGTCAGTTTATGCGATAGTGTTTCCGTAGTGTTGATCAACATCTTCATCTGTAATTTCTTAAACTTAACAATACCCTTCTGTCTCACAGTTTAGATGAAATTTTGACTGTTTCTGCTTGACTGACTAATTTAGTGTGGGGTCAGCCTTACGGTTTCATTTTTGTTATGAATTATGTGTTTTAAGTTGTTTGAATTGAG
Source organism: Dasypogon diadema (assembly GCA_006980735.1). Lineage (NCBI taxonomy): Eukaryota > Metazoa > Arthropoda > Insecta > Diptera > Asilidae > Dasypogon > Dasypogon diadema. The sequence continues at coordinate 7,385 of QYTT01082937.1, forward strand.
TTGGAAATCCTTTCTTAGCCCTTAAGAAGCAATAAAAAACAATTTTAAATTTGATGTAATTGCTACATGTAATGTAATTAATTTTTATAACAATCAAGGTCGCTTTGAATGACCAGTATGTAACGCCGGTCGATAGCCATTGACGTGATAGCGGGTAAGGTGCTAAAAATTCATATTTGCTGGTGGGAATATTGCCGGCAGTATCTATTCCGTAATTACATATAATTTTTTTAATTACTTCAGAGCCCTTCTGGGGGTCTGAATAATTTAGGAAGAGATCAAATGTACTTTGCTGGCTGGCTTTCTGATTTAGTTTCCTTTAGTTGCTTGAAACATTGCGATTGTTCACAAGTAATCGTTGGCACCGTCATGAAGCCTTCTGATAAATTTTGGCGAGTCTTCAGTTTTATCCGAAAAACTGCAGCTTTATGTGGCGCCGATACTTTACACGCAGGATACAAAATGAATATAATAACATACTTAGTAATATTTTGCATTTGTATTTATTTTGCATTTTCCATTTATACAATTTGGGTTCAAATAAATGAAGGCTGGCAGATCATATTGGAGTCTCTCTGTATGGCTGGAAGTGTTGTTCAGGTGAATTTGAAACTATTCAAAAAAAACTATTTTCACTTGTTTATGTAGGGAGTGGCAAAACTTCTTACTGCCATTTTACATGGCAAAAAAGTGGCAAACATGATGACCGACATCAGAAGGATTTATGAGTTTGCTGAAAATAGGTCATTGAGGTATCAGGCGGTTTCAAAAAGAATGGCAGAAAAAACGCATAGAGCTCTCCAATTCATAACATTTCTGTACAGTGTCACGGTAATCATGATGGCTTTGTCGCCTTTTATATATCTTGTATTAAAAGGAGAGAAAATATTTTTGATGCAATTTTTGATACCTGGTCTTAACCCCGATACAAGCATGGGTTACGCCTTTACCTTAACAATGCACTCTTGCTGCTTCTTTTTTGGAGCATTGGGAAATTATGCAGGAGATTTGGTTTTCATAGTGCCCACAATTCATACCGATTTATATTCTGACCTTATGAAGGCGAAGGTAAAAGATCTTAACGACAGTTTGAGGGAAGCTGGAAAATCAAACACTATTCTTCGGGACATGCTAATTTGGCACCAGAAATATTGCAGGTAAGTTTGCTGGCTTACTGATTTCTAGTTAAAAAATTTCATCCTTATTATTTGTTAGGTTTAGTAGCGATATCAATGACGTCTATTTCTGGATGGTGTTTATTCAAATAGTGACGAGTGCTTTTGTACTCCTCTTCACAGTGTTCATTATAATTGTTGGTTCCTGGCCTGGTGGATACGCTTACCTGGCATACGCCTTCATAACACTTTTTGTTTATTGTACTCTCGGCACCGTATCAGATATAAACGTAAATATTTGAAATAGAACGAAAGCGTTGCCTAATGACTAGTATCTTTGTTTAGAATGAGAAAATACTATTCAACATTTGTAAAGCTAATTGGTACGAGTTGGGACGTGCAGAGAAAGTTATGTTTCAGTTCATGTTGGTAAAGGCTCAGAGTCCCATTATACTTGCAGTTGGCGGTTTAGTGCCCTTGTCCGTCAATACAGGATTACAGGTATTTCTTGAAATTTATTTTGCTTCCTAAATAGTCAATACCCTTCTTTAAGGTAACTAAAACCGTTTACAGTTACTTGATGGTGCTTTTGAATTTTTCGGATTGAATATTATCCCATAAAAGTTTTAAATAATGGCGATTTTGTTTACGTGGACATTAGCAGCTTTAAATATACTTTAAATGAAATTTGATAGTAAATCATGTTATTACATGTAAGGTTCTCACATAAGTGATGTTGATAAGCCGCTTTGAAATTTGTTCTGTTCTTTGATTTGAATTCATTTTATTTTGGTGGTAATTTGTGAAGGTTTGCTCAAAAATTAAACATATAAAATTCGTAAATTTGCAATTAAGTGTTTATTAAGTTTAGTTTAGGTTTCCAAAGGAAATTGCAAGGAGCATTTCTTCGTTTGCTCTAAGGAACTTCTGGGATACATTTGTACCTTGTCTGCGTGAGTCAGCTTGTAATAATGAGTCTCCCTTTTAGCGCAGCAGGCACACTTTTCGATATGGTCCCAGAAATATTTACTTATCCCGGTAAGGGAAGGCTCCCATATATCGGCATGCAGCATACGTGACTGTTCATACGTTTAGTAGGAAATTCAGATATTTTAGTGAATTAGTGCATTATTATTTTAGAATACGCCCAAGCGAATATTGGGATTTATTCTCAGGTACAATTCACGTGAAGAACGGTTCACATTTCGGAAATTCTATTCTGACATTCGTTAATGTGAACCTTCCACATGTTCCGTTTCTTATGTGAAAATCTGGTAAAATCTGTTCTAACATTGGCCTGTGGTGAATATTTTCAGCATGTGGTGTGGTGGAGTGAAGGCACATGCTAAGCGACATTGAAACCTACATAAAAAGATGCGCGAAGTGTCAGAATATGAAAGCTTCCTCACAATTCCGAATGCCAATGGTAATAACCGACATAGCCAAACAGTCTTTCGACAAAGTTTACCTCGACATTGTAGGTCTGCTTGAGAAAACATCGGCCGGTAATAAATATATCTTCATTTTTCACGATAACCTTACGAAGTTTGTCGATTGGTATCCCGTGCCCAATGCGGAAGCTGTCACGTTGGCACAAATTTTCTTCGATGTGTACGTGTATACGATGAGTACCTGAGGAGGTTCAGAGGAAGGTAGAAAGATATTTCGAGGGAAAGGAGACAGGCCAAGGTGCCAAGGATGGCACTTGCAAATTCAACTTGAGCCCTCGTCAGCATTCTTTTATTCGTTCCAACACTTAATAATCTGCCCTGTTTTTAGAAAGAGCGTCAGTTCGTAGAAATGTCGCGTACGGATTAAAACGTGTTATAATGGTTATACTTGAGCGATCATACAATCTATCACAAATAGCACAAACTGGTTCATGTGTGCACTGAGAATTGGTGTGAATTTGATATACAATCACCATGCCTTTATTGTATCTTTTATGTATATGGAGAGATTATGGTGAAAATTCTCTATTCTACACTTTTGTAATTTTTTTTTTATTTCATAAAAATTGAGACAAATAAATACTAAATAACTCTAGCATAAAATTTTCTAAATATGCGTTTTTATTCGATAAGGGTAAGGGGCTTATGATGAAGCTCTCGATATAGTGTATATCTATATATATATATATATATATGTAAATATAAGAAAGTCTACCTAGAGTAGCATATTTTTGAGACTTTAAATTGTTTTAAATAAAGTGACCTATATACGTGAAAAGTTATTTTTGTCTTTTTACTGCGTGCGGTAGAAGTTATTAACAAAGCGTTTATTAAGAAAATATTAACTTACCAAACGTCATTACGGAGTGTTACAAAAAACATTACGGAGTGTTACAAAAAACATTTCCATTCGAGTACAGTGAAAATCACCAATTACAAATTTTAAGGGATTGTTAATATGTATTTTCACTTTTTGATTTAAAAACATTCGTCTACACTGTACAAGAACTAGGTAAGTACAAAACGATTTCACATTGCCACTAATTAAATATCACAAAATCAAAGTTTATACCAAATTTTCCATTTTAATAATTTCCATCTAATAGTCAATTCGTTATGCTCCAACAGTCAATATTCAGTATCCGACTCAGACTGCAGGTACCACTGAATAACTGTCTGTATTATTAAATGTGATTAGAATGTTATTAAGATCTAAAGTCAGGTTCGTGTTTAATATAATTGTAATGATTTCACTAGTATCAATTTTTTGGGACCAAAAAACGGTAGGGATTCCAAAACGCCTTTTTCTACTTTCCCAATTTCATTTGTAATTGCATTTTCAGATTGGGACAAAGCTCTTAAAACTATTTATCTATTACGAAAGTACTAAACTGATTTCCAGTTCCTGAAACGTGGAATAATTCATTAAGTACTACCACCTGTTTAATTGAGTTTATATTCAAATCCACTCAGTTTATGATATGCTCACATTGAGAGTGTAGAAAATTGTCTCCACTTTATTTACATCATATCTGCATCCAAACAATTTCAAACCCTTAGTGTCAGATAAAGTTTCATCATATTGATATGCTCCACAAGCTTCACTCTCTAGGTCTACCTCTTTCAGGTCCATGAGGAGGAATTTTTTCACGTTGTCTCGTCAATCCTAAGTAAAGTGATTTATTCGACAGGGTGGAAGAGCATGTAAGACAGGAAAAATCGTTTAGAGGCATCCTATGTGTATAGTAGGTAGCTATACCATACTTGTTTGCTATACATACGTATATATATATATGCATGTGAAATAGAAGAAAGAATCTCGAACTAGACAAGGAAGATGTTAACCAGACAGTGAAATTGATTGCCGCGTTTGCTTCAACAAAGTACTGCGATATATTCATCGAGCGACTCTACAAATGGCTATGAATCAAAAAGAGAATTGGATCAGTAAATTCAATAGAATAAAAAAATTACGTTTTCCTAATGTTAGATTTTCTTAAAGTGACAGCGTAGGTATCCTAAATGTTGTGACTTTTTAGAGGTAAAATATAGAAGCACTGTTCGTGTACCATTTATGGAAATTTCATGTTTTTTTCCTTTTAAATTGATGTTGACATGTCAAATATAGGATTTATCGTATTGGGACTAAACATCCTTCACAATTTTCTGGAATGAATTTTCCATCAAGTAATAAAGAGATTTCCTTTTCTAATAGTAGGGTTACCTTGCAGATGATCTGGCACTTTGACTCCTAGATACCGCTTCAATTGTTCTTTCAAACTCAATTTTCACTTAATACTAAAAACGCCTTCTACACACATATTTTGTATCATTTCTACCAGAAGTAAATATTTTGCCGAATTCATAAAATGATTCCTTCAAGTGCTCCCAAAACTTTCCTTTCCATTACGCTTGGCACTTTCCTTCTATAAAAGCGCAAAAGGCTCCGGCTGAAGCGGAACACTTGAACGATAAAAACACATTAACCAAGATTCCTTGCAGCTTACAATGGCGCTGAGTAAATAATATACATTTGTTGTGTTATTCTGTTCATTGACAGAAACGACTCAGATTTAAACTTTTCTCTTTAGCCTGAGTATTATAACTTCACTCATAACAAGTTGGGCCATCAGGCGAAATAGACGCTAAAGTCAGGAGAAATTTTAATTTCAAATGGAGCAGAATGGAATGTCTGCTGGTTCTATAAGTGAAGAAAAGTTGAAGTGCACTCCGAAAGCTATTAATTCGCCTCTTTTACTTCCACAAAGTGAGCATTTTGTGTTTCGATTATCCCGCAGTCTAAATTGAAAATTATTCTTTTGGTTGGGATGAAAAACTCTGAAACATTCTTGAACAAGAGGAAGTTGGATTTTGTCAGATATTTGGCTTTTTAAATGCCTTTCTCGGGTATTTTCAGTTTTAGAGAAAACACTTGAAACAATGCTGATGGAAGTCAACACAAAATATTTCTAACATAAAAATAATTTATTTGAACACTATAGAAACGCATTTAATAATAATCTTCTATCCAGAAGGGCTATATACATATTGCGGCATTATCATTTCTTTGAAATGTGTTTAAATTTCGCTCCCTGACAAGCATACAAGTAAGGTTAGACTAATAGGTAGTGAAAGGAAATAGAAAATAATTAGTAATGTTAACCTTTTTAATATGAATCACAAGACCAGAAAAAGTACAATTTTGGATACATCCAAATCGAAATGCAATTGACTACAGTACTAGGGCCCAAAAATTGAAGCTAATTCTTTGCGCGCAACATTAGTTGTGAAGATTTTTATCAGTGAGATCTTTCCTATGAATATTCATCGATACTGTAGCATCACTTATGATATTTATTGTTAGATGTAGTTTGTAGTTATTTGAGGTTAGACCTCAATATTCTTTGTTTTAGTTAATTTTATAATATTTTCCTTCAGCTAGGAGAGGTAAGTGTATTTTCAGATACAAAGTTGTGCCAAAGATAAACAATTGTCAACCAATCAACTTCTTAGCAAGGTAATTTACTATGCAGAATAAAACTCAATTTATATTCTCAGATTATTAATCAAGCATTTAAAAATATCAGTAGCAATAATTTATTCAAACAATAAAATAATACAAAGGCCTAGCCTTATAGTGTGCTTGAGTGCATATATGTAACAAAATTTCTCTGAATTAAAAAGAAAAAAAATTTGTGCTTATCTTCTATATCAAACTTAAGAATAATATTAATCTATAAATCAAATCCATTTGCTGATTTGATCGGGTCTTGGTTAATATCCCAAACAGAATTTCTATTCAATCCGGTAAAGTAATTGATGTATATGGAGAAAAATAAAGGTCCAGGTATAGATCCGTGCGGAACGTCGGAAGGCAACGCCGTAAGACTTATATAAATATCACTAGAGAATATACTTTACATCTTATTGAACAAAAAATTTCCCACTAGGAGAGTGGCAGATTCCGGAAATCCGTAGAGGTTTACCAGCTTATCTAAGAGTATCCTATGGTTGGTAAAATCAAATATCTTCGAGAAAGCAAGCAGAAGAAGTATCGACACGTTGTCAACATCAACGTCATGACTGCAATCATAGGCAACTTTTAATAAGTCAGACTGGTCATTAGAAAAAAACTGCTTTTCTTAATGTATTCATGTATATCTGATTATATGCTAATCTGTATAAGATTTATTTTTTAAACCACTACCATAACCTGTCAATCCTGAGCAACCTCAAAATACATAATACTTCCAATTTATATGTACGTGCATAAAGTTTGCTTGCAGAATTTTAAGCAGAAACCGACCACAACTATGTGAAATTTAATATCATCATTTTCCAACCATTTGTGCAGTCAACTTTGTAACATTATTGCGTTCCATTTAAAAAGCAAATTTCTTTCACTTTCGAGGTTCCTGATTAATGCAAATTGATTTTTTGTAAGTGTTGTACTTTCTGAAGCTTTTGATAAGGTAAAAGTTTCTGGCTGTAGACGACCCTTTTCTTGCAAGTAAACTTAATAAAATTGTTTTAAAATTCAAATAATATGTATGAAATCTTGTGAGTGAAACGACGTGTCAGCCCATACCACAGTATTAAACTTATACAGATTGCAGTTTGAAGAATGTACATGTATCAGTGAAAGCAGTTGCTTATCGTTTAATATTTTCAATGCAGCTCATCGCGTCGTCCCTCAAACTTTGGCGCATCATAAGATGTTTTGCATTATTAAATCCACATTGATTGCATATAAAATATGGAAAAGCTCCTTCGGGGGAACTGGTGTGTTGTTAAAAATATTGCAAAGATTACAATGTTATCATGTTAGAGGTCTAAGAAGTACGGCTATTGACGTACTGTTCTGCATTTTTAATAGATTAGTAGGAAAAAAATGTGTAATTAATTCAACAACAATTACTATTAACCCTTTAACTGTTTAATTTTATTTCGAAAAACTTCTTCTGACTGCTTAATTATTTTTCAGCGAAAACGAGTATATTCGGCGAAAATAGAGTAAAATTTTTCTGCTGTAAAATTAACCAAATATAACAAAAAATCAAAGGTTTCATGTTGGTTTCTTAGAAAACCCTAGATGTAGGGTATTTCAAGTAAGCAAACGCTTATACCGCATAAAAATATTCATGATAAACTATATTGCCTTTAATGGAAGAAGGAAAGAACTGTTTTAATAGATGCCCGTTTGTCTGTGCCTCTGTCTCTCTGTCTGTCCGCGTTAGGTCAAGAACGCCTTAAGCTAAAGACTTAAAATTCGGTACACAGACATCTCATTAAAATCGAAAGATCAACTTCGTAAATGGGCCAACTTTTGCAACTCCTGCATAGGGTTGCCATATGAAACCTCCAGCTATATAAAATAAAATTTCGAGGTTGCTGATTTCAAATTTGGAGTGGGACTTTTAAAATTCAAAATCGTTCATCTGACATACCGGACAAGATTTTCTAAATGTCAACGGAATGTTCACAAAATGGCGAGTAATGAATGGATTGTTGTTTGCAAATATGACATCTGATTTCATGAATTCAAGATGACGGATCCAATATGGTACGAAATAGTTATGAAAACATCTATATATATTTTTGCTGTAAACCAGAACTTTTGTAAATTCTTTAAAGCAAATTTTACACAAGGGCTGTTTTTTATAGCAATGATAATTCAAAAATAACAAAGAAAATTTAATGTTTAAATTCAAATAAATTATTAAAATTCGACAAGTGGTTAAAAGAATACAAATATTCAAATTGTTCTCCTGTAAAATTTACTTTAATGGATTTACAAAAATTCTGATTTACAGCGGTTCAGTACGATTTTGAAGACAGATTTTAAAAACTTAGCATAGCAGATCCAATATGACGGAAAAAATTGCTTAATATTTTAATGGAACGTTTGTAAAACGAGAGGTATGGAAAGTAGAAGCAAAATCTGCTTTTTATTGTGTAATATAGTAAATTTCTTTCCAATTATTCCGTTCGATTTATCTAAAATAAAAATAAGGTTCGAATATCTTATATTTATTTATTTATACTGAACAAAAGGGATTAATATAATTACATAAGTTCCCAGTAAATGCCTTTATTTTGCTTTGTTTCAATTAATCTCGGTAACTTGGCAAAATATCAACTTTAAGGAGGAAATACCAAGCATGCGGTTTGACGGTATTTCCCACTCTGTGATTATTATCTGATCGACCAAAATCTCAAATCAACCCCTAGTATTGTAGTCGGTGCTTCCGTCGCAAAAAGTTAATTGCTTCGCCCTTAATAGATTTTTTAAAGGCATTGTTCACAATTTGTCCACTTCAAGCTGACAACATTAAATAAAAACGGCATTCCGATCCCATACCAGAACGGGAACTGTGGACTGGGGACTGGGGACCCAGAAACACCTCACATAGTGAATCTTATAGTGAAGTTAGGGTAAGTACGTGCTTAAAATTGTTTGAAATTAAGTGAGCTAGCTGCCCCCCATCGACGACGTACGAATACGCTGGGGGCGATTCATGCTGGCGCCGGGCAGAGTAATGAAATCACCGAAGCCCCTTCTGTTCCATTTACTTTGATTCGAACTGAAAAAGCTGAAAAGAATGTGGCAAGGATAAATTGAATATTACAACGGTTGAATGGAGCTCAATGAAGGAAATGGTGTAAGAAAGATTGAAATTCTGGAGGCCTTGCAAGGAAGCAGTCATGAAAGAAATTTATTATAATGAAGGAAAGGAAAGCGGGTCACCTTCAATATGTTTCTTGGATCTGGAAAAGCTAATACACTTTTGTAGGGGAGAAGTTGTACCACCGATTGCTCGACTTTGTTTCCGTGTTACTACTTTGTTTGCTTTATGTGCATTGATGATAATTTAATACTGAATTTTTACTAGATTTCAGCATTACGTTGATTAAATTTAGGGGCAAGGACTGAAATGTTTCTGGTAATGTAGAGATAGTGATGATTTCTATTCCAGCTGCAGACTGGAAGAGAGAGCATCGAGGGTCCTTTGAACAGAACGTACCCCACACCACTTTTCCTGTAAAACAACCATTCGATTCTTTTTTAGATTATTATGTAGTAAAAGCCAATATTCGCGACATCCTCTCGGGCTTTCGGAATTTATCTGACGGAAAAGTGTCATTACCTCGAAGTCAATACCGTGCAGCCACAAAGCAGGAAGTCACCTCAATAGCAGGTATGTTTTCCTGAGGCAGCGTGGCATTGTTCATTCCAGTCTCTTCGAACATTGTATCTCTGAATAACGATTTCATGATTTTTTCAATTTCCTGTTATTTCCTGTAGCAAAAGATGCTGTGATTGAACGTTTCTTGTATCAAACTTTATTTTAGATTTCCTCAATTTGTTGCTTCCTAAACGGTTGTGTGGCTCTGGGAGTTTATCCTTCCGCACCCGAAAAACAAGAAGGATTTCATTATAATTTCAATGTGGAAATATTAAATTTTCTCTGGAACAATTTTAAAGCAAACAAATTATTCAAGTACTCAGGCACAGAAGCCAACCCATTTATTATTTGGGATCCTTTCTATGCCTACCAGTAAACAATATTGTAGACATTAACAGAGCTCGTGCCTATTTACTTGGCAAACATAATGATGAATGAAATCGTGATTCTGCGGCTTCCTTTTAATTTTTCCCCTGTCTTCTGTTAGCATTGAGGCTTATACTATTTTTTTTAAATAAAAACAAGGACGGAATGGATCGACATTTGAATTACTTTAGATACTTTGATTTATTTTATTAAATATTTATATTGTATATTATTATATATATTATAGAAATTCGTTGGTTTGTTCGTTCCCATTAAAGCAACAGCGGCTATAATGGAATACATATAGAAATAACATTCTCGCAAGTCATCACTCAGTGATAAAAAATATTGTACTATTATTTACCAATTAAGCAATTCTTGGGTTGTTGAAATCCTTAGTTTGTGGAACAAGACTATAAGGGCAAGTAGCCACCCACATGCACGCAACCTAATTAGTAGATGTAGATGGATCAAGACGAAAAAACCCTTAGGCTGTTTTGCACCCTTAGTGAAATATCCGTAGTCGGAGCATCGGTAGACTCTGGAACCCATTCCAGTCCGGAGTGAACACGTGAAGCACAAGGCTCTACATCACGAGTGAGAGAGAGCAGATGAGGTCCTGGCGAGGATACAGGAACAACGTCCAGAATAGAAGTTGCATCCATCTGACTCCCCAGTGAGGATGGGAGAGTATTAGTTCGAGTTTGAATGATATTGAATTTAAATGGATGCCGCAGGAGGTGGAGATACAGCTATACGTTGGGAAGCAGTGCTAACAGGAGAAACAATAGCCATCCGAGAGTCAGTCGCCAGATATGAGCATTCCCAGCAAATAGTAGCGGAAGCTGAAGTGGACTTAGAACGGATGGAATGGTAACGATAGGAGCAGTAAAGAGGAAGTATGATATATTGCTTCAAATAATCGACAATAACGTCCTAATTCCGCACGTAAATTTCCAGTATGTTCGAGAAGCTAGCTAAACAACTTATATAATATATATCAGCAAATAAAATAATACATATTAACATACTCCACGAGATTGGTTTCATAGCCTACACTGCCAAGGATTCGCGTTTTTGAAATGTAGGTTTATGCTGCAGTGGAATGTAAAACCTAAATTGGTAAACTACTAAAAGCACAATATTATTGCTTCCCCACAGAAATAAATTATTTCCCCAACTTTTACGTGTTTACTTAATCGTTTTTAAATGTCACGGACCAAATGCTCCTTTGCTTTAAATTTTACTTCTTAATAAAAAGAAAATAAGTAGGTATCTCAGGTAGGAAGGAGGATCCTTGTTAATAACTCCAAATTTCTGGGATTTTCTTATTTTGCTAAATCAATGAAGGATCGCGCAAGTATATGACCACGTGCACCGACTAATTAATTCCCCCTTAAATTTAGAAAGTAGAACAACCTTTAGCCTTTAGAGCTGCCGAAGCAGTTACAAAGAGGGTAGAAGGGCCCGTGAAGAGTTAATTATGATCATTGTTTTTCTATACCACGAACTTTCAAACGTTTTCTCTGGAAATGACCTTTTCAAAACTGACAAAAAACTGGAAAGACAGCAAACAGAATTTCATAAAGCATTAAAATGAATCTGATGTGATATATAAAACAAGAATTCAAACATTTTTTACAGCATAAAAACCAGTTGCATTTACTAATGAAGATGGTTACAACAAATGCAAGTTTCTATCGAGGTATAAGGTATTAGGTGATAAGATGACAATATACCAACTATGATACAATGCACCCCAATAGAGTGATGTCCCATTAAGGGTATACCAGTTAATCTCGAGGGTATTCAAACTACAACGAATACACCCCGAAGGTAATCCTGATTCATGGTGGAGTGATTGTAATATTGTCTTAATAGATTTTTAATCAACTTCCAATTTTTACGACTCTCGCCAAAATACCAGGTTACCGGTCCTAAACCTCCCTTCTCACCTCATTCAAGAACCACATCCTTCTGTCGTATACGTATATAGGTATAGCTGTTTAAAAATCGTAATTACATAAGCAAATTATATTCTTCTTTTGTCGAGGCAAACGCTACTAGTCAAAAATATCATCCGCAGAATACAATATAATAATACCAACCTTTATTGCATACTTTGTTATGCTGCACCCAGAAAAAATCCAACTGTGTGTAAAAATATTAATTAAATTCGAAACTATGCCAATTTTAATTAAATTTTTGGTTCAGAGGTAGCGAATGTGTTAATTTTGTTGAACCAATGGAAGATTAGATTTTATATGTGGCTTCTGTGGTGCCAAATTAATGTATTCACAGAGATGTGCAACCGAAATATCAATTCCATTAGAAATCAATGCAATGCAAAAAAAAACTGCAGAGACCATAATTCTGTGGTCAAATATACAAAGGATAACCTTTAATTACAAACAAAAAGAAATTAATTAGTGCATTCCGGCATGAGGCGGAGAGATCCTAAACGTTTCATTATCTAACCATCTGCACATAAAATTAAAGCTAATTATTGGAAGTACTGGCCCTAAACGACCAGCAGTAGTTAAAACTCTGACGGATTTTCACTTCTTTACAGTGTCGCATTAAAAAAAGTGGACTTAAATTTAATTTCGAGCTAGAATCCATTGCATTATTTTAGGGGGCGTTCAGCTAAAATTCCCATTCCCGTTGACTTTGAGGAGAAGGCAAAAGCAGCGGATTATCGGATTAAAAGCAGAAACGGAAGGAAATGCTTTGCCTTTCCAAGAGAAAGGAAGGATGGATGAGATTTAGCACAAACTTTGCAAAACGCAACCCAACTCCGTCCTCTGATGTTTTTAATTAACGAAATTTTTTCATTATACAGTCGCGAATTAAAAAGATGCAAATTATCCCTAAAATACGAAAAGATTTGTTTAATTAATTAAATGAGAAAAAAATCTTAGTACAAAAATTTTGTGTGCGACGAGCTAAGATCGAAATCCTAAGTGGCAATATTTGCTCAAGGAAACTGCTTTTGAATATACCCCGAAATCCATTTAATTGGAGTGTAAAATATTAAAACCTTAAAAAAATTGCATGGATTTGAAAACTCGAATTAGGATCATTCCTTGCAAAGGGCCGTTATTAACGTCTATTGTTTGTTTCTTTTCTCTTTATAGCTCTTGTGACAAAAGGTTTTGAATGTGAAATTGGATCAGGCCGAGCTTGAATATTTTTTCTGAACCAGACCCAAAAATTGTCTGAAGCAGGGAATGTGTATTTTACCTGTTGTGGTATCATAAAGAAGGTTACGGAAAGGTTTCAGGAGCACCAGAAGGGAAAAATCCTCCATCCCCTTAGGATGGCATTTTATCACCAAACCAGTGGATTATTGTGAAGGACAAACGTCTGCGTTTTCTTACCGTTAGGGCCGTTAACTATGCAGACGACATAGTTGTATTTCTAACTGGATCCACTACAAGTAAATTGCGTTTGGTTCTCACCATTAATCCTAGGAAAACAGAATTGATCCTCGGAAAAGAGAAAGACCTCTCAGATCGATGTGTCATCTACTGCTTTTACCAAGAGTATTGTACCTGTGGGTTAATCTAGTCAGAAAGTTAAAATGGATGCAATACTTGAAGGAAAGGGCAAAGAAGGCCTACATTGTATTATTAACCCGTCGAAGAGCGATGGGTAAGAACTGAAGACAAGCCACGGATGATGCATAGTTTGGTTATATTATACTAGTGTCTTTCGACCCGCCAATGCGTATACAGTTGCTGTGTGATGGAAGGCACTGAAAAAAGCAGTCGTAAGATCATACAACGACTATGCTTACCGGTCTATTGGGACCGCTCAGCTTAACCAGTACACTTGCTTTGAGGTTATCCTCAATATCTTTCTTTTAGAAAACCATGTTTTAATGGCTGTTTCCTGCACACAGGCCCGCCTGTGTCCCACTATTTTACTATTCTTATACGGGCAACGATCGTCTACACACAGTCATGATTGCCTCAGAATTTGAGCTTAAAATTCCACCGAAGGAGGATTGTCAATCTCATTCGATAATCCCTTTCTTTATGCAGCTCACCCTTTTTGCGGATAGTTATAAATTGAAGATGGCTTTGGGGCTGGTTTCTTCTGTCAGAATCTGCGAATACAAACTGCGTTATATTTTAAAGCTTACACCGCGGTCGTCCAGGAAGATATTAAGGTCATCCTCATTGCGGGTAGACATCTTTGGAACCTATATCCTTAGGGACAGAAAATTAACACCAACACGGACAACCAGTTGTCTGCCCTCTTTGACGGAAATGACCTTCAAATATTTACTTGGGCGTGTCGCGGAGTGGGAGAAGAACCAGCATCGTCGGTTGTGGTACATAACCCTGACACGACCGAGGAGTTGTGGGTCAAATGTTAAAATATATCTACAAGTAAAAAAGATACCTGCAAATGTAAACAGTTTCGTGAAAGCACATCAACTCAAAAGGATGAGACATTACCTGCTTGATGAGTTGCAAGAAATAGGCGAGAGGATATGGGAACATATTCTAGGTATCGTTAGGGTATAGTAATGGTCTATGTTCTGGTACTGTCCAGGCCTCAATATTGATTATAATACCTAAGATACAAAATATAATCTCATAAATGGTGCTTTACACTGTCGCATAAACTCGCATAATTTGATAAATAAAAATCTACGGAATTGTAATATAAGTATTTGACTTTAACTATCATTTGTATCTTTATCTTTATCTTAATACAGTGCGAATTAATGGAATAACCTGGATATATTTAAAATGATTCCTTACGGTTGATATTCATTGCATCGTCATCGTCAGTTAATTTTTCCAACCCATATTTGCCGCGAAACAATTTTCGGTACATAATTCGTACAAAATACTATACTACTGCTTGAGGGGACAAATTAGATGTGAGAATCCCCAAAGAAGAAAAGGGAGGAAATTTACATAACGAAAAACTTTTTAATTTATAAAGTACTTTAGGAAAACAAGATGCATTAAAACATATCAAGAACTGAGAGGGTTTGCTGGCTTGAAGTATAGGGGTCCTTTGTTTAAGAGTTTTTCATCTTCTTGCAACGCAAAATAAAAAGAAAAGGTGTCCATGCGTAAGTTCCGGAAAAGCTTGAGGCGGGTTCGAGTTGTACTGCCACCAACCAACAGTAATCCCCGGATGAGAATAGCCAAGCTAGGAGAAAAGTAATCTAACACTTTTCCCATTTTTCTTTTCTCGGTACGTTGCCCCAGGACGTTTCCGTTTTGTGGGCGTTATTTGCATATAATTAGCCTGAAAAGGATGTAAATTTTAAGCTCGGTACGCCTCGAGTGAGGCTTTTGGGTTAATAATGCAGAAGAGTTTCACTAGTGATTTCACTGTATAGAAGTAATGAGGGTTTAAGGATATTTGCATCCGCTATCTTACTTTTGACTTGAGCTCGTTTTAATAGAAGTTAGCTTTAGATAAAGTGACATTCACACAAAATGTCTAACGTTTTAACTTTTAAGCAAAGGAAATCTACCTGTTCGTTTAAGTGGCATTTATTCCTGTCAACATTTATGGCAATAATTCCAGGATGAAAATTTCGGTACTTAAAATGCTTTCGTACTTATCCTTTGTGCACTGAGGAATTTTAAAAGTAATATGTAATTAGATGAGATTAGATTTGAAGAGGAGTTTCTGGTAAACACTTCAATAAATCGATTGGTATACTGCATATCGATTAATTATCGGACACCCTCTATAGGCTTTCGAGATGGCGTAGCTGATTTCGACTTTGGAATCAGATTTTTAAAATTCAAATTGGCGAAACTAATATATCGGACAAAATCTTCCACATGTCAACGGAATGTTCATGAAATGCCGAATGTATAGGTCTTTGAGCTTGCCGTTTACGAAGCTAACATTTACTTTTACGAATTAAAAATGGCAGATCTTTGTATAACAAATACCTTAATAAGTTTGGTCTACCGTTTGTAAAACCTTGAAGGAGCTATCGTAGGCCCAAAAAATTATTAGATTGCTACTCAGGATCAAAAGATGCATGTCCGTCTGTCAGTCTGTCCGTCTGTCAGTCTGTCCGTCTGTCAGTCTGTCCGTCTGTCAACACGAATACGGGCGAACGGAGCAATGTAGAAAGTTGAAATTTGGTATGTAAGTTTGTTATTTTATTTGTGAGACTGAGTTCGTAGATGAGTATAATCGGCCCACGGTGATGCCAAAGCTCAGGAGATATCCTATGATGATAAGCACAGCCTTGACAGGAAGGAAAAAGCGGATGTGGGATAAAAAGAAATTAGGAGGTCGAATGTAAATATCGGTGCACATTCTGCTTAAAAAACTACGGCAGGGAAGACAGAAGATGGTAGTCTGTTTTATACATTAGTATAATTTGATGAAATGGTGAAGACGGCTCGATGCGCGGGTATCACACTACAAGGAATCAGACCAGAGATTTCATTAGAATATTGTTCGTAATAGTAGCGATAATAGAACGTTAGGAATGCAACATTACGTCGATGTTCCAGGGAATCGATTCTGGAAGTAGGTAATCGTCTCATCGCCAGTGAGCTTAAAAGCTTTTTTGGACTTTGTCTAACGCGCCCCCTCTCCCAAATATGTGAATTAAATTCAAGTCTGGGTCTGATGTGAGCCTTGTAAATGAGAAATCATATAGAGTAAAATATTTCTTGCAATTTTGCGAAAGCGAAGATGTCGTCCGTCCAACTAAGATTGTTGAATACCTGCCTGCACTTCTAAGATTTATAAGTTAGGACAGTTTGAGATACTCACCCCATTGACTAAGAGAGGAGGGGGGAGGGGATCTTTTAAGGGAATTCAGAAAGCTTTGGGTTTTGGATCCATTAAACTCGACGTGATTTGCCCTGCCTCAAGCGAGGATTTTAATAATGTTATCGTTAAGTGATGCGTGCTCAATTAATATCAGTGGAATTGCTGCGGGAGTCAGCCACCAATTCAAATGATTACGCAAAATCAAGGGTACTGTCTTCTGAAAAACTGTGAATTGGATTGGAGGTAAGAATAGGAGATCATTAATGAAGAACAGAAAGAGAGTGGGGGATAATACAGAGCCTTAGGGCACATAGGTATTGATGAAAGTCCAGAATAACTCGAATGGAACAGTCAGAAAGGAAATTACCAATCCAAGTAAGAAGGGAAGGGTCGAGAAAATGTTGGGAGTTTGGCTAAAAGGGCAGAATGTCAGACTCTATCAAAGGCCTTCGGGATGTCAAACGCAACCAAGTTTATTCAAAATATCAGGGGATATTATTTTAGCAGTGCCACTTCTCATCAGTGGAATATATAAAAAATTCAAAGTATCGAACACGCTACTTTTTTTACACGTCCAACTTCATTCTAATTATTTGATCTATTTTGATCTTGGTCTAGTAATTATACTTGAAATTTGGAGTAAATAACTGGAAATAGATTCAACACCGATGTGAGAAGCATAATGAAACCCCAATACTTCACCCTTCACTGTATAGAGTTTCTTCTCTTTCTGTTAAATGGATATGAAAAGTTTATTGTCCTCGTTGTAACGTGATAATAAAATTGTATAGAGAGAAATTTTAATAATAGAATATAAAAATATAAATTCTCCCGAAAGGGCAATTAAATTCACTTCATTTTAAGAATTTTATGTAATATAAGGTCTATAAACAAAAAAAAGCTGCAAATAGCCGTAAACAAAACCCACATCCTAACCACCCCTTCAGTGCTGCTTACCCATAACAAATATGATATATAATCCCAGAGGTAATTACCTGTGATTTTTAGCCAGCAGTTCAGTTCCCGTGAATAAATTAATTTCATCCAATAAATCGCTCACCTGGAAACGAACAGTAAATTTCGCATCTAATAAAATAAAATTTAATTTCTCTTCCGATCTATTGGAATTTGCTGATGTGACCCCAACCTCTAATTTCCGTGCCGAGCGAGTTATTTTCATTTCGATTAGAAAGCAAACAGAGGTAAACAGCGCTGGTGTATATTAGCCCAGAGTCAATTAACCTGAAATAATGACGAAGCTACCAGGAACCTTAAAATATCAATTAAAGGTTTCCCTGGGGCATTGCAACCTCAGTGAAGTCTCATCATGTACAATGCCCGCCATCGTGTAATCATCAGAAGACCATCGGAAGTGTTCTTCAGAAACAACTAAATTAGCGATTTCGCGCAGATATAGCTTTCGGCCAATTAATTTATGTTACCCTTTCGCAAATAATGAGTGAAAGGGGTAGGAAAGAGTTTACGGTGGGTCGATATTCTCGGCAAAGTAATGCTTTCCGCGCCATTTAAGCGAACAATGCTGTCTGGAACCTACCCGACTTTTCATTAAGTCCCCCTATTCATTGCTCTTATATCAAGTATTTATGCCGGCGAAATTAAGCTTTATTTCAGGAGTTCGGTTACCGGCATAAATTCGGCAAAATTACTCCAGAGACGATTTCAACTTTGCACAAATGAACAAAATGTTATTTTTGCGCTTTTAAGCTGATTAAGTTGTTAAGGAGTAAAACAAACTGGAGTTATTAAGCCAATTCTTTTGACGTCATGCCTTGCACTGTTCCTAATTATTATTGGGGATTTGCACGTGGCCAGGAGAGATGTTAACAGTCTTTTACTCTAGTTTGAAGAATATTAAAAGGTATTATTCTCCATTGTGCACTTAATTACATTTCGCTTTGTGCAATGGAATCATTTAGGGGAATTTATGTTGGAGAAAAGGTTAGATTGATGCAAATGCAAAAGAAAAGCTTTTTTGTTAAAGTACCCTACCGCGGAAAGAAAACGAACAAAAAGATGCTATAATGCAGTAAATTATACTTCAGTAAAAAATACAGGGAAATAACGGCAAATGTCTTAGAGAGAAATTATTTTAAATATATTGTTCATTATTCTATTACTCTCCCTGACTTTGTACATTGTGCTATACGTTTTTCAAAGCGTCTTATCCCCGTATCAGACATTGGAAAAGGGTGCCTGGTTCTAAGACCCTTGTATCTAGGGGAAGATAAATCGAGATTTTTGCGCGATCAGGTAGCCTTATCAGTTTTCAGGCTCGTGCAATTCCACGGAAAAATCCCAACTTCTTCCTGACCAGACCATCCGCCGACAGGGGTCGAAAGGAAAAAACTATAACTAAATATGTATCAAAGATATGACGATTCTCATAGGTGGTCGTCCAATACCGCTTCACGGTGTTTTTTCTTCAAACCACCTACGTAAATTTAACATGAAATTAAAATTTAGCACCCGATCGAAAATCGGCAGATCGTTGGTTCGATTCCAGTCCCACGCTCTGGCTTTTTTCCTGTCAACTCTTAGGATCGTTAAAACAAATGCTTTACATTTCTCGGCTCTATTAAATGTTTCAGAAAAGCAATTTAACTGACCTCGTTTGGTTAAAAGTGAAGATGTTTACTCGGAAATAATTTTCTTGCGGCCTTTTTACTTCGTTCCAACTACCTATAACACAACATATACAACGATATAATCGAAATT
Source organism: Dasypogon diadema (assembly GCA_006980735.1). NCBI lineage: Eukaryota > Metazoa > Arthropoda > Insecta > Diptera > Asilidae > Dasypogon > Dasypogon diadema. Next base: position 27,017 of record QYTT01082937.1, read on the forward strand.
ATTAACCTTACAGTCATTTTTGGCAGGACAAAAGGGCAACTCCACAAAAAAATTATTAGATCTTGTCTACAAATTTTTGGTGACTCTAAAAATTCTCTTCGGTCATTTTTTCTCAAACATAGGTTTTTGCACTGTTAACTTTATGTTTCTTGCCTTTTTAAATTATATATAACATGAGTACCTATTTAGCGAAGAAAACTGAATCTAATCCCCGAGATTTCATTTTATTTGAAGAAGTTTAATTGAATTTCAAAATAGTTGAAATTAAAAAGTGTGAATTTAATTTGAAAAAGAAATTCGTTTAATTGCAAAAACGGTTTCATTCAATTCAAAAAGATTGAAATTTCCTCCAAAACTTCTATAATTCTAGATCTCAGCACGAAAAACACAAAAGACAAAAGCAACGCCTAAGTAAAGAACGAAAATAGAAATTCATTACAGAATCTTTCAAGATAAAGTTCATATAAAAACTGATACCGACCATCTCATTTTTACTTTATTAAACTGTAACGCAGTACCTAATTAACAAATTTTTATTCTTTGACAATTTAATGCTATTACTAGCGTCGAAAAATACGAAATAAATTTCAGCAAAGAATCACTTAAGTCGTTATGACTACAAATTACAAATATATGAAAACTTGGCGTACAAAAATAAACTAAATGGCTTATAAAAAATTAAATTTTACCTTAAGTTGTTCTATAATTAATGAAGGATGAACTTACAAAGTAATTGGATACTTCAGCAACCATGGAAATCTCCGCCATCGTCTAACGATTTTTAATTATTACTCACAAAACGAATTCCCAAAACTTTGGCGAAATGCTTCAATACACGTGCCAATATCCTTGACAACTGGGATGTAGCTTACGTAAGATTGCGAGCCGTATTCTTCTACTCATCATCTTTTAGGTATCATAGAAATGTAAAGTAAAATGCCAGTTACGTAACGGAGAAGGATGTAAGTATATATTTCGCTAATGCCCAAGTAAACAAGCGGCAGGGTGTCTTTTAATATCCTTATTATTTGCTTACGTATTAACTCCCACCTACAACCGGTCGTTACTCTACTTGATTGCCAGTTTGAAAAGGTTACGTCGGAATTTATTGCTCAGATCACGTACAGGAAACATCCTAAATAGCATAAAGAGGGGATTCCCTCAGCAAGGAAGTACTTTCATGGAACTTACTTGATTTCAAGGACTTCAAAGTGCACACAATAGCTTGGGGCGCTGCAAAATCCCTCAAAGGCATCTTGTTCTACGACTTAAGACATATTGCATCAATCTGCTCCCGAAATGCTAATGCGGATTAGGAGGCGTTTAAGTACTTTGAAAGGAACAAATGAAGTTTATGGATTTCGTAAATTCAACCTAAATTTCTTCCTAGGGCGACTAATTATGTTGGTATTAGATATAGAATATATCAAAGAAATTTTTGTTAAAATATAATATGTACTGATAATTGTGTACACCGAATTGGTTACCTTGGTTCCTTGATACCTTCTCTCATTTATATTGGGAATGTTTATAAACTTATTAGAAAGGACGAATGAATGTATAAGGTTCTATTTTAACTATAAGTTTAATTTAAAAAATTTTCAACACTTTACAAAATTTCACAATCTTCCAAAACTTCATCAAAATTACTTACCCTGATCAGCGTGGAAAAGCGCGGGTTATAAGTGCAAGGTAAAATACCGTCCGAATCCCCGTGATCCTATCTGGGCGATACCCTTCTTTTTTCTTATCTTTTTTTCGTTTTTGGAATAAGCGTTTTTGGAATAACGATAAGTTCCATCCTCCCTGTATTAAAACCCATTCACAGCCCAATCCACATGCGCGGCCCAGCACGTTTCACATCATCTTCACAATTATGGGTAAGTTCATTTACACTTATTATTTCATAAACTTAATCTATCTTAACTACTTAACTTTTAATTCCAAATGATTTTAAATTAAATTTTAGAGTGAAGCTCACTTGAAAAGAACTCTTGCAAAATGTCCATATGAGTGGAAAATTTTTTCCAGGTGAGACAAATAAATTGTTTCAAAAACAAATGATATGATAACTCCGGGTGTAAGTTTGAACTAAAAATTCTCCCTTATCATAATTCGACAGCCATAATCCAAGAGAGCGGCGTTAAATTACAGCACAAAGAAAGAGTATAACTTCAATGCACGCATTAAATGGGTAACTCCCTCCATTGAGGCACACCGGAGCAGAACTTTGAGTTAGGTTCAGAAAGTGAAAGCCTGGGGTGTTGCTTGTATAAATTTCTTCCCTCTATACCTGAAACCGGGAACTCATGCAGCTTATACGTACTTGTTCCATTAACGTTAATCCTTAATATATTTTTATGTAACATGGTAGGAAGTACTTATTTGTATACAAAATCATTTAAGAGTGTTAATCGCTCTGTAGGTAATTGTTAAATAAATTAATGTCCTATTCCAATAAAAATATTTCAGCTTAGCAAAGCTCAAATGTTCATATGTGTTCCACATCAACAGCAAAAATAGCTTTTTTACTGTAGTGAACATTAAGCAGGCTAGGCATATCCTGTTAGTCTAAGAAAGTGGTCAGGTAATCCATTTATACAATTTTTATTGAGATGGGCTCCCCATACTGGAATAGAATGTGTTGTCATAAATCAAGTTGTTGCAGTCCCACACAAATCACTGTCCCCAGAACATTCGCATCTTAATTTATCACTTCAGATCTGGAAAATCATACTCCAAAGGGAAATTTGTACTATTCGTGAAACCAAACATTTCACGTATGGACCCTTCCGTTTTTTTCCTAACAATGTCACTGCCCGACAAATTACTATGGGCTAAAAGCTTTCGCCCATTTCAGTCTTGCTCTTTGTTTTTGTAGGCCATCATCCAATATTTTATTTTGATCTAAATGTCATCGAAATGGCTTCTCCCTTTCTAAAAGTAGTATGTTGACCCTTTTAGTTCTACCAAATTTATTGGCTTCGTATGGTCAGTGCTTAACAGCAGAATTCTCTCTCTTCATCGTTTTTTACACAAACCCAGTTTTATCCTAAAAATGTTGTTTGAGCGTAAAACTTAGCAATTGAGACTGCGTATATACCCAAGTTTTATTTTCTGGTTTTGTGAAAATTTGCCATAAAAGTTAGGAAACAAGTCCGCCCTTTCGTGAGCCTTGCAACTAAATGTCCTTCAGAAATGGTGTAAGAATTTTAGTAATACGTCTGTTAATAGCAATTTCTGACCATTTGTAACAAGGCCCATCGATTAGTTGTGTTAGTGCTCTCCATATGGAAGCATATGCCAATAATTTCTATTACCTTTAGAAGTAGTACATGGGTTTCTCTTTATTGCAATACCTACATACATACATTTTTATTTAATTAAATACAGAAAATCTCAAAAGTTTGCATAAAACCTTTCAGGTATATGTCATGAAAGTATTTCATTATAAGCTTTTAAAAGTCCCATTTCCCGATTTGCATAGGTAGTAATGCAGATATTGCATGACTTCAGTACAGGTCGTCATGGATCATATCCTGGGCATTCACTAACATATTAACATTGTCCTTTACTAAATGGTAATTAAAATAAATTCGCAAAAAGGAGGATTAGAAAATTTTTCAAAGTTTTTCATAAATGCATATAAATAAAAAAAGGCATTTGATAGAACTTGGATTTTAGGGTCGAATATTTAATAGAGATAGATTAATTTTTCTGAATAAGAGTTGTTGATTTTTAAATCAATTTTTGAAGCACATTGTAGCCCAATTAGTTACGGCGGCATTCTATAGATTTACATTTCTGCAAGCATGAGTTCGAATCCATTGGAGCTGTGATGATAATTATTACATTATAATTAATATATTATAATTATTATTCATTTCGAAGAATACTTGAAAAACGTCCTCATGAATAGAAAATTTCTTTCTAGGTCAAAAGAAAGTGTTTCTATCACAGCAAGTCATCTTTATGATAATCATCAGTGGGTCGATCGATTTGCCTAGGACAGACTACACCGAGGAGTCACAAATTTTATATCATTTTTGAATAATTTTACAACGAAATGAGTACAAATCACATGAGGCAGAGTTACCAGTTTAAAATCCTCATGGAAATTTAATTCAGTTTAAATGTTTGTGTCCACCAAGTGCTTCCATCTTGTGTTTAAAAAAATTATGTTAACTGCTCAATATTTGCCAAGTAAAAAATAATAAATAATCATTAAGCTCTGTTGTTATAATGAGTAACCCATGGTTACTTTTCAACTCTAGAATTATTAATACTAGTAAAAAAAAAGTATATATATATATATAATACTGTGCAATTGTACAGGAAGCAAGAGAAAAGGTATTGAGAGTAGTACTGAAGATAAAGTTAGGAAAGAGTAGAAGTGAATGAAGCAGTGAAAAGAACACCAGCCGGTTTCCTTATCATTTTCTGGTAAGGTAAGTGGCTCAGGTTTTTGATAATCAAGAGGTATCCTTATCATATGTTTTCTCGTGTTAAGGGAACATACAAGAAAAGGAATGATATAAATTAGAAAAACGGTATTGACAGGTATGCAAGAGCTTCGCGGAAAACTATGTTATCTGTAAAGGATTCTTTCAGGGAAAACATCTTGTTTCCATCCAGGTAAGATTTGATTGATCGCGTCGCAATTGTGTGCAGTTGACTATATGAAAAGTACGGGTAAGATGTACTTTGTCAAATGTCTGTCCTTGAGACTTGTTAGTGGTAATTGCGTAGGAGAGACGCTCAAGGAACTGATGGCAACAGAAAGTGAGGAGGATAGCTAGGAAATTCTGTGCATTTGCACAAAACTCCCTGTTACTTTTATTATTATTATGAAAGTGTCCCTTTCCCCACCAACCAGCGGTAGAGTTCCCAGTGATTGTTTTTAGTTGTAAGTATCCCCAGTAAGCCTAGTTCACTTTATATGTGAAGTAAAACATACTTTACATTACATAATTTTATTTGTGATTTAATCTAAATCGCAATTCATACAAATTTGAATTAATTGTAAATTACGTTCACATTTGTATGTATGAATTAAAGAAACTCATATCCAAGGCTTATGTAGAATACAGTAGGCTGAAGTTCATGTACGTAGGAATTAAAGTCTAGCAAGTGAAATCTATAGTCATGCAATTAAAAATATGTATAAAGCCATGTATACTATGTATGTATATAAATTATTACAATATGATATGAGAGCTACGCGGTAAACTAAACTGCCACCTATTCCGCCCTATGTAGAAACATCTTAACCCTTTTTAGTGTATGGTGTTTTTATTTTTTGTTGTCAACATGTATTATGTAACATTTAAATATCTAAAAATAATTTTTAAAAATTCGTTGGATGATGTAAAAAAGATTTTCTACACAGTTTTATGTTTGTTACATACATGTTACATGCCATTCAGGAGTAAACTATTTGTGTTTCTGCATTGACACTTAGGCTACATTTAATTGTAAAAAATATTTGAAGTGAAAAATATTTACACAGAATTCGCTTAGGTAATAAATGTGTAATCTATGTTTATTATCACGCTTCATGAATGAGTTCTCTTCAAATTAATTTTAAAACACATTTTCCCTTACATGAAGCTGAATGCTTTTTAACGTTGACTGAAGCTAAGTCTCTATATGCTCGTTAACACAATGAGTATATTTTAGTAAAACCATTATACTTGGTTCTGATACATATAATTTCTTAGTACTCTTAAGCGTATGAAATTTACATTCATTTATTGTTTGACTTTGTGTATATTAATGCAACAGAACTGCTGAATACCTCTAGTCCATTTTTCTATGACAGCTTTTGTGGTAGAGAAATCAATGCTGCGAAAGGGCCGTGGAGTCGGGAATATGTGCCTTTCTTATGTCTCGATGGCCAGGTACCCACCAGAGTATGACGCTGTTGTTCAAGGCCAGACGTTTGCAGGTTTTCAAAACACTCTCTGACTGGCTTCGAAATGAAGCACCAGCAGCAGCTAAGCGCCGCCTGACTGTCACCTTTTATACCTTTGTTAAGATATAGGTTGCAATGGCATGGATCTCGGCCTGGAAGACCGTGAGCCAAATGTCCATTGCATTGCAACCGAGACTCTGCTATTGGGATCAATAATTCCAGCACCGGTTCCATGATCCATTTTCGACCCGTCAATGAAGCATTTTAGTCGCTTTGCATCAAGAGGGGGACCGTTGTCCTGCTACACCGATCGTTCAGGAACCAGCGTTCTGAAGTTCCTACCAAAGTACACTTTTTTGACCATGACGGACTACATAACAGATTTCAAGGCCAGGAATTTGCTTTAGAGTGAACATGTGATCATCAAAGGTGACAGGTATCATATTTTTGACATAAAATGCAACCAATTTCCGGATTTAAATGTGTATGTGTGTGTGGAGTGAGTGCAATTACTGCTTCCATGACAGGTGTGGGACTACCTAGTATGTAATTTTTCGGATTTTTAAAATATTTTTATTATTATGTAAAATTTGTTATTTGTTCATATGTAGTACTTACGTTCCGTGTGTTCCGTTTCAACTTAAATTCTATAAATTACTCTGTTAATTGTACGCACGGCTGACTTCATCTCCTTAACCAGAACTCTCCGGTGTGGCAGTAGTAGTTCATAAGGAGCAAAGCAATATCAAAGAAAGTTCATTTGTGCTGAAGTAATTTCACTAAGAAAAACGCGCTTTTCAAAATTACGACTAACAAAGCAGTGCACGGCTCTCAAGTGGAAAACCGCCTTTGGAGGAAATAGGTTGAAAGTTGCCGCAAAAGTTATTCTCTTACGTAACTTGATTTTAATTAGCATAACTCTTTGTGGGTTACAAGTCTTTCTTTTGATACTAATTAATTGTTTTGAAAACAACTCTTTGAATCCCAGGGTATTTTATTTATTGTTTTCCGGAGTGTTTTGTTTCAGACGGAGTCAGAAAGAATTGCGACGGGGTCTTTTAGACGTCGCCGTCGGTAACTAAAAACTTGTAAAACAAATGGGAAAGTGTAAAATGCCTTGCTTTAAAATTATGTGGACGTTTCATGAAATAATGGTCATTTAGATTTAATATAACTTTTACTACAGAGGTAGTATGAATGCCTTTTACTATCTCCTGTACCGTACCGAGTAAGCTTTCTAAAGAGGGAATAAAAATTAAACTCATTGAATCCAACTCATACTAAGGAGTTATATGAAAAATCGCAAACCTTTTGCATGGCGAAACGTCACAACAAAGTGCATCAGTGATGTAATAAGTAATGTTCTGGTCCATATGTCAAGCCTTTCATCGAGTGACGCGCTGGCATTCTTACAAATTTTTTAAAGTGAATGATGTTAGGCTTATGGGTCCTTTGCTGTTAAATGCCGGGATCCTTTAAAAGTACCTTGTAGCTGATTCACTTAGACTCTTTATAGATTCGCATGCAGCTCCTGCCGCTATTTTTATGAAACTGTTATGTTTCCTGAGGCTTACCTTGTGATTGGTTCAGCCTTCCGAAATTGTTTGACCATGCCTTATTAAACAGCCTTCTTGCATTCCATCTTTAAGCCCTCATTCCATCAAGGTGGATGAGAATTTGTGAATGTTTTGGCACCGGAGAAGATTTTGTGCAAGACGTGCAAAATACTTCTGTTATTTCATTTACAGCCTCGTATATCGATGAGGCTGTGGCAAGTGTACCGCCAGTGGGTGCTTTCTACCCTTTTAAGAACGACTTACTGAATTTATACCAATCCGTTCTCGCAAAGACATGGTTTAAGACAGCATGGTTTCAGAAGGCGACATTACACGCTTTATGCTCTCTTGGCTGTTTCTGAGGACATCAGAATTGAAACCGATCTTGATCGTGCAGCTTTAATGGTACTATTGGACTTTTTAAGAACTCTCATAAATTTGGATTTTGCCTCTGCATTGAGGGAGAAGTATATTTCTGATAGATTTGCCAGGGAGTTTAATTTGTGAATGGGTTTGGAGGGACTGCTGGAGTTCCATTCTTCTTCTTCTTGGCCCATTACTTTTCACTCTTTATATTAACGACAACACTCAGGTCAGTTTGAAAAGTAGGTTTCGTCAGTAAGTAACATTCGTGACGCAATTTCTGTTATAATCAGGGTTCTTATATTATTATTCAGAACTAAGCCAACAATAATAACCTAGAATTCAATGTGGATAAATCTTAGACGATGATAATTTACAAAAATGCCTTGAACACTTCTAATTTTCACTGCGTGATCCTTGGAAATTGTCAGTTGCCTTACAGAAAGAATGTAAAGTACCTCGGAGTGATTTTTAAGCAAACCTTGACTTGGAAGGATCATATTACATTACCGCTACGACATATGGTACATATGTTAAGAAGGCTCTGGGTAACTTGTCTAGTTTATCTATTAGTGTACGCAAATATATCGTTTTAACTTTAATTTTGCCCGTTGTTAACTATTGTAACGTCCTTTTTACCTGCGATGCCGGAAGCAAACGGAAGTAGAATGTGGCCTTTAACTGATGCATCAGGTTTATCGATTGCACCGATTTGATTAGGTTTCTGGTCTCTCGGGTGGGCTGTACGGTATAACTTTGGAAAAGCTTTTTGATTTCAGAAGATGCCTATTTATGTTTAAGATCATGTTGGTACTAATTGTTGTCAAACTCAAAGAGTAGTTTTAAAAGTGAGCAAACGTGTATAATATAAGATTGTAAGGTATACAAAAAACAAGTAAAATTTATGCATTTGAAATATTCCATGTTATTACCTAGAGCATAATAAACTAACAACTTATAATTAGCAGCTGCCAACTTGACAATGGTTATCGGTATTGCCAATGTATAAAACTCATTCCAATAAGGTCCCTATCGTTTTTTGCCTACAGATCTGAATCTTGCTATAAAAAAACACAGCTATTATTTAATGTTGAGACTCCCTTAATCTTCTCTTCTCTTGTGACGTAGAGTTCTGTATTAAAAGAATACAGCTGACACCAATGGAGTGTTATTGGAATCATCATACATGAAAGGATACGGTATTAATAGAATGATCTTTCTAATTGTACAAGTGGTATAGATTTGTTGTTTAGATGTAATCAAATTGCCCTTATTGGTATACATGTATATCTACCTCTTTAAATTTCTCAAATTTAATTGCAGGTGTCATAAATTCACCCCCGGCAAAGAAGGCTTATTACAGCACTCATGAACCAACCACGCACTTGGGTTCTACCTGAGAAAAATGGGAGCATATTTTACGGTTAGCCCGTCCCAGACCTTTTCTGGTGCTATTTGATTCGCAGGAATAAGGGAACACAACAACTCGCTCTCCTTTTCATATTTAATGCATCGATTTTATCATTACCGAACTTGTTGGCACGTAAAATTCTCAAATTTAAATTATGTATTCCTTGGCATAATTTCGTGAAGTTACTATTACATAAATTATCATGTTCACTTCGCTACCCACTGCGGAGGATTGCAATACGTTTCAAGACATTCCAACTGAGTGGAAGGATATTATTACTCTTTTTATTTTGATAATATCAACACTATTTCAGCCCGGGAAGCACTACTGAGCCTCCTTGCATGGTAGAACGTTCCCGTTTTCGATTTCCCAGGCAAGCATAGATAGCTTTTAGATAGGATGAACCATACGAAAATATTCGGTTGCAGTCTACAGTCTACATCGCGTGATAAGGCCCCACTTCCACGGAATGTTTATTGTTGACTTTCAATTTTCCAAAGCTGTCACACTAATAGAATTGGGAGCAAGAAATCAATTTTAGTTTTAAAGCGAGACATTTATTTTTCATTTCACGAAGAGAGCTTCATTTATTGAAAGTAAATATCTCAGTGATTGGAATACAAAACAGCGATTCTATTCTATTCTATGTAACGTGGTGAAATTATCCTGTTTTACTGTTGTAGGGATCTGTGTATCATCTCTCTCATATACTGGCACAATATAAATTATATAGCTTGAATTTATTTAATATGTGTGAGTAACGTCCTCATGCAATTTAAATTTAAGGTTTCCTTTTTAATTTTTTGTTATATATGTATATATGTATGTTTATTTAGGTTATTTAGATTTGACAGCCATCCTATCAAATAACTTCCCAAGATTATCCATTTCCAAGGCGATAATGATAATTTGCTTGTAAACTATCAAAAAGGTAGGACTGAAACTGTAATCTAATGTAAGGAAACACCATGAATAATGCAAGCGGTGAACACGAAATCCTGTGCACTTGTAACTGCGGCCTATTTACATTGGAACGACATACCTATAAATTGCTTCGTAAGCATTTGCTGAAATTGCGAAACAAGTTAATAAATGAGCCATGTATAGTGAGTCCTTCCAAATGTGGAAATTAAATAAATGAAAACACGTGTTTGAGCCCTCATTGAAACGTGGATAATGTTATGTGTAAAACGATTTGGGCGTCCAGATACCTCGTGTATTTACAGGACGGCGTTTTCATTTGTTTATAATTTCAACGGATTCTGAAATTAAATTGGCTTAGTGCTTTTAATTAGATTTTTGATTCAACGGGATTCCTAGAACAAATAAATATGAAATAAAGTAATTCTTGAAATTAAAACGTAAATGCTATTTAATATTCCAAAAGTATATATGTATATATAAGCTAAAAGAGTGCAATACCTTGAAAGTCGACACAATCTCTTGGTACTTTTTGTTTACTTCTGTCTCAGTTTTGCTTAAAGGGGTTGAATTTTTCACTAAGAACTGGTGCCATTAAATATTTTCAATTTATTGTCACAGATATAAATTTGCTGAAATGCGTAAGATAATTGAACTATTAAGCTCGCTATAAACTCTCGTCGTATTGCTCCGGCGACGTAGATCTCTGTTTTATACATATTATTCGCCATTTTTTATCGTCATTCGTTGTTCGGAAAACGCTGTTCGGCGAACACGGAGGTGCATCCAAAGCTAAAGCTTGGGAGATGCCCTACGATGCTATGCACAGCCTTGAAGGAAAGAAAAATTGGGATGGAGGGACGGCGATTAGTAAGTCGAATAAAGTTAACACTGCACATTATGCTTAAATAACTGTGACATATAGTCGACGGGGAAACAGAAGATGGTAGCCTGCAATATCACGCGTGGGGTGGGGATTGATATACAAAGAATCAGATCGAAAGTTTTTTTGAAACAATGTTCATTAAAGTAGCGATAAAAGAGCGTAAAACAGGCGACATTACCTCGATACTCGAGAGAATCGATTTTAGAGGTAATCGTGCCGTTGCCGATGAACTTGAATGCATTCTTTTGGACTTTGTACAACGCAGACAGCACAGTACGTCCAGCCCCTGCCTAGGTATAGAAATTATATTTAAGCTTGGGTCTGATATGAGTTTTATAGATGAGCGTTGGAGATTGGAGTATTTCTTGTAACGCTACAAGAATCCAAGGAACTTTATTGCATTATTTGCAATGGCAAAGATGTTATCCGTCCAAATAAGATTGTTAGATACCTGAACCCCTAAAATATTCAAGTTGGGAGAGTTTGAAACACTTACACCATTGACGATGTGAAGCAGAGGGGTGTTTAGGGACTTTTTAAAGGAAATCAGGCGGTTTTGGATTTTGGTTGCATTATATTCGATGTGGTGCATCCTGCTTCAGGCGAAGATTTTAGTAATGTCGTTGTTAGGTGATCCAATCGTGCGTGGAAAAAGAAACCTGGCACTGTGCCTTCCTAGAAAATGGGGGAAAGGGGCGTTTGCCAACACCCTTTCTATGCTATGGAAAAAGCGGCTGTCAAGAAAATCAAAGGAGGCCCCAGCCGCACTACGGTACACCACAAAGGGTCTCCTTGATGTGGATATCAGGGAATAAAGCTTTTGAGGAGAATAAAACGATAGACCGGCTTTCAAAGATAGGTTAGAAGTTCACCCTTCATTGCACTTGAACGTATCTGAAGCTATTCGAAAAATTAAATACGGAAAAGTTTGAACAGCTTAGAGGGAAGGGTCAAAGAAAAATACATTAATAATCGTCCAAATCTAAGAGAGGCGAGGAAGTTTATTATCTACTCACAACGAAAGGAGAATCCCTTACACTCACTCAACGAGATTGAGTAGAATACCATCGCTGGCTTTCTCACATTGCCCACTAAACTACGATTTCAAGAAAATGGGTTTTGTTGAGGACGGTCAATGTCGATTCTGAATGAGACAGGCTAAAACGACAGATCTACTATTTTGTGAATGCGAAGCCTTATACAGATTAACACGTTCACGCCGGCGCTTTATTAGTAAGAGAGCTTTCTCATGTTGTATGTAGTTTTTCGTGTAATTTTCTCTTAAAGTTCTCCTGTGTACCACCGGTGGTACACGCCGGCGTGAACGTGTTAAGGTCTGTCCCAAAAGATTTCTTCAGATCGAAATAAACAAGGGTCTACGGACTGTATAACCTCAAATGCATGAACATATCAAACAACAATCAATAAATCAAGTAGAAATGATGTCCTTGTCTATATGATGCTCAGATAATTTGCATATCTTCTGTAGAAGATTAGCTTTATCTCTCTAATTAAATCGGTTGAAAGCCGCACGGAAAAACTACTAATTTAAATAGAACGATTTTCTATAAATTAAACATGAGTGAATGTATCTAAAGTAAATTTCATTTATTTCAGACCAAAATAACCATCAATTGTCGCCCGTAAAAAGTTTCAGGGCCCTGCTATTAAAGTTTATTCAACATTATAAAACAATTATTCAAAGTGAAAAATCATGAGGTTATTAAAAAAAAAGAGAAAAATTCCCAAACGTCCCAAAGCCACTAATAAAGTGCGAAAACTTACGTGCGCTCTGTTAAACACGTTATCTTACCCAACGTAATTAACTTGAAAAATATCTAGCAAAGAGAATAAGGAGTAGGTCAGAATTTTTGGGAGCATTATTCCTTGCAGCAATTCTCCTCACAGTTGCCTGCAAAATCCACCACAAGTTGCTCTCGCTACACTACTTTAGAGCTACCAGAGCAGAAAGCTGTGAACTTGTTTCCTTAAGGTGCTTAGCAGAAGTTGTGACAAAGTATTACCTGGGGGCATATTTTATTTATTGCTTCTGAGACATATAAACGCCAAGAAATTACCAAGTTTTCTGGCAAGAAAGTGGATTTTTAGCGCAAACTAATTTGTTAATACAATCATGTCATTAAGTGCTTTTCCAATTAGCAGTAATAGGGGATGAAATAAATCACAACAGTAAACAAAAGCTGGAAGTGTTTGTACTCCCTTAATTACCTCGATGACGTGTTAATTTCATTATACGAATCAATTGCTCTTGATGATTATAACTGACTTTGGCTTCTGAAGGGACTCACGGACGCTTTTTATTGCTATCATTCCACAATAAAAACAACACCTTCCCCAGTCGTAAATTTTAACACCAGCTTTTCGGCAGTCAGTTAAAAGGAGCTCTGCTTTTCTGGGATTATACGTAATAAGGAGATAAAAACAAGGCACGCGTTCAGGATTACCAACTGAACATTGGTCACGTACTTTGAATGAACAAATTAATATTTCCCTGGATAGAAGGAAAGCGCCGTGCGCTTTGATTGGTAACACAAATAATAATCCTTCGGTTTTATTTCTTAGAATTGTTATATTTTATTGAGGATTAATGGAGGCGGAAAAGTGTGGGCAAATAAAGGGAGGCTTAAGAGATCATTTTCACCACACAACTATTTTGTTTTATTCAGGAAATCAATATGTGACCAACACTTTAATTGGAAGGTAGTTAGTAACTTTTATCAGTGTACATACATCTGAATGCTTTTTTGAAAGCTCTTAGTAAAAGTTAGCCAGCTTTTGATTTTCTAACCCTCTGAGTGGTAAACTCCTTAAATTAAGGCAAGTAATCTGTGGAAGAGCACTGGGAAATTCGAATTAGAACTAGACTTTTAGTTTTTAGTTTGATTTAGTATGATGTGCAGATTGTATAGCCACACGTTGTCACCCTCCTGGAAGTCACTTGAATGCGCCAGGTCATATCTCGTCTTCATCCGATCATTGGCTTAAGGTGGCTTATCGATGTCTTTCTTTCTCATAGCTTGGGGACATAATTCTCAGGATTCGAAGATGTTAATAAGGGCCATCCAAATTTGGACAGAAAAGCGACATTAAAATAAATTTCAAATTAATAATAGCCTAGTAGCTAAAAATGAGTCAAAATAGGTATTTTTTTACCTATAATACTAGTCGCAAATTGCCCCATTTAAACGGTAAAAGAAAAACTTCAACTAAAAAAAATCAACTTGGAAAGAATACGTGCATTTATTCAAGTTCAACAGTTCTATGTTTATTTATAACGACATTTTGAGAAAGAAATTTATATTGTAACATGCAAATAAGTAGAAGGTGGCAAAAAGCTAAACACATTCCAAGTTAGTTAGACGTGATTATGCGGAGTTGAGGTTTAGTCGAGAAAGCTGAGAAGCATCATCATGTAGCTATAAATTGTTTTGGTTACCTGCAAGAAAAACGAGTGAATACGGAAACGAATACACTTCGCTAAACGATATGTTTTACCTGGAGACCTGTGCTTACTGACAGAGGAACAATGCCACCAACTGTTGGCATTGTGGGATTCTGAGCTTGTATCAACATTATCTGCAACATTTTCTGATAGTTACAGTGCATTTCATACCACTTAATTTCATAAATATGCTCCAAAACGACGTCATTCTGCAGAAACACTGTTAAAAAAATTCTCAATACATATACTATTACATTTGCACATACAGTTATATCTGCCACAGTTCCAACTATGCAGTAACTAAAGAGAGTACAGAATGAGTATACACAGTAACAATACCCGGCGGGCCAGGCTCCCGTCACTACAATAAAAACGGTCAAGGAGATTGAAAATGAGCTAGTCACGATCTGAACGAATACTATCCAAAATACTATTTGGTTGACAGTTTCATTGTACCTAATGTAGAAGTTTTACAACCAAGAAAAAAATGTTATTAAATGTTTGTACCAAAAGTAGTACTGATGCCATCGCAATATAGAAAGCAAATTTGCCTGAACCTCTGACTTCTTCCCGCCATTTACTACGATATTGTTTAGATCTTCGATTTTCAATTCGAAAATATCCGAAAAGAGTTTTGTATGAAGAATAAACAGGACGAAAAACATATCGCCAGCGTAATTTCCGAAGGCTCCGAAAAACAGGCAGGTGCTATGTATCGCGGATGTTATAGCATGTCCTATATCTGTGGTTGGATCAATTCCTGGGATTAGAAACTGCATGACAAATATCTTTTCCCCCTTTAAAACTAAATATCCTATGGGTACAGTGGCTAGCGGTAGGAGTGTGAATAAGTAGATCATGGCCAGAATTTTAAGAGTTCTATTAATTACATCTGCAATTCTGCCCAAGCGTAACTGGTACGTTTCATTATTATTTTCATGCTCAGCATAGATGTTTCCTAAGTCCCTGCAAATTCTTTGGATATCCCTTCGAAACCATATTCCACTCATCAATTTGGTGATGCCCTGAAAATTAGTTTCTTAATTGAATTCTTTCTGTTGCTACTGGAATTCTTACCTGAACCACACTTCCAGCCATGCATAGAGCTTCCAATATGACGTGCCAAGAACTGGATATTTTTACGTAAATCGTATAAAAACTGAACACGAAATATATTGTGATGCAAGTGATTACGAAATAAGTTAGGATGTTCATCCTGTAGTTAACGTCAGCTATGTCAGCTCCACAATATCTGGCACATTTCCGCGTCAAGGCAATTGCTTGCCAGTACTTTTCTGAGGCTCGCATTTCCCGTGCTTATGTTTCCGAATGAATTTGAAAAACTCTACGCAGAAAAGGAATGTGAAGCTCTTTTATAGAGCGCCATAGAACTACGAGGCAAATAGTTTAGTTTTTGCTATAGACAATAATGAGAAAAATTAAATGCAATTACTTCGTGTAATCCTTGTGAAACAATCCACCTGAAGGAAGAATTTTTTTTTTCAAATTGGTTTTATGGGCCTCAGCCAACGTTAGTGTCTTGTCAAGGTTCTTTGGGTTTTTGCAATGGTCGAGGATTGAATTGATTTAAAACAGTATTGAACCATATACACGCATTTTGCAAGATAAGAAAAGTTTGAAAAAAAAGTAAGTAAGAACGTATAGGAACACACCTAGATGGAGGCCGACATGACCGAAAAGATGAAAATTAAGAAAAGATCTCATCGTGTTTGTATAAAAATTAGCAAGGCTCAAGATAGTCTTCTGTCCTGCATGCTTGGATAATTATCTAGATTTTATCTAGATCTAATTATCTAGATTACGCATTTGCGACAACAAATTTATTAACAAATTTATGGAGAGGGAATCTTCAGATTTCCTACCATGTGTCCTACCATGTGTCTCATTACGATGCGCAGTCCATTTAATTACGTGTAACTTGTATGTAAACAATAGTAATTGATTAATAATCACTCTTGTTATGTGACACTAGTACATTGGTTTACATTTAACCATTTCCATGCGATATCTTAGTAATGTTAACAACTTATTAATGATTGTCAACAAAGCATTTTTGTTATAAAAAAACAAGTTATATATTGGATCTAAGACAGATCTTCGAAGTTTTCATTTTTTCAAAAGTTACACCGGTTTAAACAAAACAATTGCCTAATTTGCCATCATTTTCGGAGGTAAAATACACAACATTTTAATATAACAACATATAAAAAAAACTGTCTGACAAGATTAAAGAGAATGACTTGAAGTTAATTTAGATAAAAGAATTTTAAAAATTTATCCAAAGCTTGTCACATGGTCCTATTTCGAAAATGTCCCTTCTTTCTTATAAGTTTCCAGTTTTTCCGCAATTTCAAGAAATTCTTGTGAATTATGGTTGAGGTCATAAAAGGCTATATATATATAAATAAAAATCAAAGCAATTTATCTATAATTGGGAATTTTAGCAATTTCATAAGAGAGTCTCCTTAACAAATTAAAGCAGTAATTCAGGCTATAGTTAAGGAGTATTATGAGTCAGTTTTATCTTATATGTTTTGTGTATGGAAATGAATGTCTTCCATGATTGGAACATCAAGTTTTATATTTAATATTATTACGGGCACCTTTGTTGCCTGTGCGCGTATTTTCCCGGCTAACGTTGAAGAAGGGGCGGTGCGCCATGTGGTTAAAGAGCCCACAAACTTTTGGACCCCCACTGAGGGACTCCAATCACAAAAAAAAAAAGAAAATCGAACCAAAGCGTTCCACTTGTACTTATTTTAATTTCTTTAATTTGTTACAAAATGAAATGAATTCTTTAAAATGACTGGGAAAGTAGCGCAGAAGCTTTTCTTTTCACCTCATTCGATTGAACTATTAAAGTCTCAGCTTTTTCTCACTTTTGTTGTCTTTTTCTAATCAATCTTATAACCGGGACATACAACTTTTTAGTATTGACGGCTGACCAGGTACTCTCTTGACTAGAAAAGGGTGTCCTATTGAAGCTTTATAGATAAGGTGACCTACTTGGCCAAGTTTAAAAATCGGTTGAAATCGGTTAATTTTATTAAAATTTGTTTTTAGCGTCTGGTTGGGTTTTCTGGAAAAATTCTTTTCCTTGAGATATTTTCGAAAATCCAAAATCTTAATATTTTCGCACATTTTTAAAGTTTCGGGCTGGATTTTTATGTCGTGCTTCGGTTTGCGGGTGGCTCCAAATAGTTGAAAACTTTTCGAATAAAATAAAGTTTGGCGTTTTGCTTTTTGTTTGTGTTTTATGCCCGGGAAAGGGGCATATTATCAATAATTTCATTGTATTACTTATTATCTACCCTACCAATCCTAGTTTTTATTGATATGAGAGATTATTCCTCATTACTATCCAATAATAAATATTGTCACAAATGCTTTTCCTGAAATAAAAGTATCGTCAAGGTGTCTACTTTCCGAAAACAGACAATAGAAAGAAGTCCTATTTATATAATTGAAAATAAAATATTTTATCCTTGTTGTGATACCTTCATTGACACCAATTGAAAAGATTGGTGTGGAAATGCAAAATCAATCAAAGGGTATACTTGCAGTACCTACCGATCTAAAAATTGTCAATGTCCGAGCAAATTTCAAGTGTGCATTCGAATTAAGAGCTAAATAATTAATGCTCGGCCAAAATGCATTTCAGCAATTTCCACTAAGTGTCAATCACGTAAGCCGCTTATCGATGACTCCCGAATTGATTTCTACATTGAGTTAAAATATTTGGATAAAAACTTCTAGATAAGCCTAAGTAAAATATCGAAGCAACTTGTATATTGGAAAAATTGTAATAAATCAATTGTATTAATATTAAATCCAGTAATTTTTAAACTCGAAGAAAATCCCCTTCGAACAGACGAGTCTTTCACGACACGAGCTCATCGTGACTACCATCAAAAATTGCAAAACTTAGCTATAGAATCACTTCCGTTAGGTTGTGTGACTCAATTTCATATAGATTATATGCAAGTTGTTTGCCTTAGCATTATGAAGGCTCTATTAGTAACCTGGTTTCACAGAAAAAAAGGAATTAAATTCGAAGCTTACGTTTTTCAAGTAATAAATTCGATATGAGCTTAGTTAGTTAAGTTAGATCGATGGAAAGCGATTGAATTGCGATAATTTTTACTATACACTGGACTAGTTTTAGACTATAACAATTTTCTGAAACTAAGTCTCGCAATAAGGATTCTTTTAGATAGAAGAGGTTGCAAAAGAAATGCTAAATATTAATAAATAGCTTCATAGAAAAAGTTCCATATCATTATTCGCCAAAGTATAAAATCGTTGACATACTTTGATATTAAAGTTTAAATTATCCCCTAATTATTCAGATAATTACTATATTATTGTAGGTAATGGAATTTTCCAAGTGAAAATAATTACAAAATGTGAAGATAATAATCCTGTCTTGCACACAGTCATATGTTAATAAATTTAAAAAATTATTTTGATACTTATAATAAACAATGGGATGTCTAAACACAATATTCCAATGATTGAATCAAAAATCATGTTACTATCAAACCTTTTTAATAGCAATTTCGAGTTCAATCCTCTTATCCATTCTAATTTATCACATATCCTTACAATGGAAATATGAAATGCGAAGTTCAGCACCAAAAAGCACTACAAATGAAGGTATAATGATATATACCTCATATATAACATTTAATATTTTTTGCAGATAATTATTCTTCAATTTTTTTTTTACCCAGAATAATTTCAACAGTTTTTTTGTATCTAACGAACACTATGGAACGATATGGAAAATATTAAATTCAGAAATCCTACTGCTTATTGGCAATCAAGGTTAGTATTCTAAAATTGCAAATATATGAAATTGATCCATATAATAAATAATAAACTAAAGTAAAAATTAACATAATAAATTACATCAAATAAAAATTATCTATACCTATACCAAAAAAGTGTATCATTCTTGTCATTTTTTAACTACTTCTATTAAAGTGATTTTAAATAAAAAATTTTGTCTTAATCTTAAAGCTAACAGTCCAAAAAAAACAAACGGAAATATCATGCTCTTTAAAACGCACAAATAGATCGTAGGTATTTATGACTAGTTTTTATTGCATTGAAATGAAATAAAAGAGATTTTTCATGCCTTTCTTTATTATTATTTTATTTATGTTTTATTATATTATGTATGTTTACTTATGGCATAACTTGTTTTTTTACTTCACTTCCAAATATTAATTTCCCATCAATACTTCGTTATCGTAATATTTCAGAATCCAGTGATGTATAGTAACTGTCAGTTATGAAAGCTCAAAAGAACGGTTTGAATCCATAGAGTGCAGAGCTTTTTCTTCTTCTTCTGGTTTTCTCTCTTTAAGCAAACTCGAGATAATTAAAGGCCGTTATTAACTTTTAATTTATCTTAATGTCAGTTTTGTCCACGTTTGGGTTTATTTTAATTGTTGTGATGAGCAAGATCAATTTTTAAACACAAGAGCTTTCAATAAGCGCCATCTATTTTCCCCTAGAAGACTGATATAGCCCAATAAGCTCATTAACTCTGCAAAATAACTGAGTTAATTTAACCCAGTTAATGTATGACAACTTTATACTCGACTGCAAGAAACGCAGCTAACATATTCCTTGAAGAAAGGGTTTGCTAGCACTTTCCTAAGAACAAGGTAATTTGATTTTTCCGATAGAAAGTAATTAAGAAAATTGATGGTAATTATTTCATTGACAAATCCTGAAAAAATGTTTACCTTGTATAAAAATTTGTTCAAGCATATTTTAAGTTCGCGGTATTCAAGGACTAAAGTAATTAAAAATAAAAACTTATGCCTGAAACTATTTAGTTCGCAAAGCATGAGTTTTTTTTGTGTTCTAAGCGAAGGGAACCTTGCAAATTTAAAAAGTAACCACTAACGCGACTAATCACAGATAATTCTGGAAGCAACAATGAAGGTAGTGAGTGGTCAAGTTTTACAGCCAAATTGAACACATTTCAAATATCTTAGGGCATTAGTAGTACAGCTACGATGGACTTCAGAGAAAAAAACGCATTTCTTTATTTTGGTGGCTGGTTATTAAAGAAATACATACATAAAAAATAGGGCTTCAATATTGTCTTCCAGGGTACAGATCTTTCTCTCAGTAGCAGTCTGGCACTCTTTCAATGCAACGAGTGATATCATCTTCAATATTTTTCAGCAAGGCTTTAAAGCTCTAGAGTTGAATTTTGAAATCTTCCAACAGTTTCTGAAGAGCATTCTCAACACATTTAAATCGATCACCCATTTCATTCTCGATTGATTGAAAGCAGTGAAATAGCCGCCACCAATTCATCATCCTCAGGATTGGTGAACTTTGGGGAAATACTGTTACGGCTGGCGACCAAATGAGTAGAATGAGTTTCCACTTTTCTCAATCTCACACAATTTAATAACTCACAGAAGAATTTTGCTCAGACAATTTACGAATATGAAATTATTTTTCAGAGCGTACCAATAGCTATTTAAGCTTAATATAAAATTACAACTATATAAGTTTCTTTGCAAATATATCGTCAAAAGTATATTCCCATTTTCTATAATTCTATGATAGATTTTTGGATAGGAAAATTTTTTTACGGGATTTACGTGAAATCCCGTTTTCATTTCGCATCTTAACGAATTTTCAAAATGCATTTAATTTCCGGATGTATTAATTCTCAAGTATCAAAAAATAGTTAAATTAAGCCTTTTCACAAAACTGCAAAATTTATTAATATGTATATCCTGATGAAAGGGCGTGAAAATTAAAACTAAAATTTTCTCGAAGGCAACAATACAATAACCACAAATTTTGCATGCATCCCTTACAAACTAATAAAATCTCGCTGACTCCTTTCATTTCCTTTATCTAAATTAACTGTGAAGTTCTCCTACAATAACTCCTTTAAAAAAGATGTATCCTTTATCTTTTTCCCATTTAACGTTTTCCGCAGCCTGCCAATTTTTTCGTAAAAAATTGTCGCTACAAAAGGAAAAGTTCGCGACCCTTACATATATCTTAACTCGGTGGCAACCCAAAGGCAGTCACAGTACGTGGAAATAAAGGGCAAACCATACAGATCCAAAGATTTAATGCGAATAGGTGATAAATCACTTAAGTACGTCCGAAGCTTTTTGTCTTGATCCCCAATGTTGTCTTAAGGGTATTTAGCAGATTACATAAGGATTTTCCACCGTCCAAATAGATTTAGTTTAGAGTTTTGTTGACATAGGTTTGTGTATAGTCGAAATTTATGTAGATAATGCCAACATGGAATACGCAGGCGAAAGCTTTCGCAAACGAAGTAAGGTGAAGGGGCGATCGACAGGAAGACCTCTTCTAAGGGTTGAACTGCATGGTAATGAGTCCCTTGAGAAAAGTTTTCCTTCCCGCACAATCATTATTTATATTTTCGGGGATTTTTGTCCAGAACGTTTTCTTTCAACACTTCAGGGGGTAACTTTAAGTAGAGTCAAAACTTTCGGTATCTCCTTGGATAGACAAACATAATTGCCCCATTTTTCGTTACATAAATATACCGGCCTTTGCTTGCTTTGCCCTTTTTACGGACGGTATGAATTTCTGAGGATACAAAAAAAATTCCATTTATGCACGACTACCTGAAGTGTAAGTTAATTTGATTTCAATTTAGCTAGTTTAACATTTTCGGAATGGGTGATTTCTATCTCTGTCCTCTTAGAAATGAAAATATAAGCTGGCCATTAGTAAGGGCAGAAAACCATTAAGTTAAAATCTTCACACCTGTGTAAGAACTACGTGAAATATTTTAAACATTTTAAATTAAAATCTGAATATCAGCAGCGAGACGAATTATATGAAGATTTGTACTTTTGTTAGAGATTTTGATTAAGACTGCCACGTCAATGGAAAAAATAATGAATAATAAAACAAGCCGCCACTATACATTAAAATAAAAGAAAAAAGTTATAGATTTTTGATTTTCAAAGCCAAACATCCTGAAAAAAACTAGAGGGATGACTATTTTACTATATATCTAGCTAGCAAGTGCTGTAAGGATCTGAAAAGGTGGCAATCAAATGCGACTAGAACAAATGAGAATGGAGGATGGCGGAGAACTTCCCACCCCAGTTCCCTAATTTTTGTTGTGTAATCCTCGTAGCATTCTAGTGTTATCATGTTGAAGGACAATACCTTTTCTGTTCATCTAAGCAGGATGTTTTTCTGATATGGACACTTTCAATCTGTCAAGTTGATTAAAATCAACATCTGTAATAACATAATACCTTGCTCCCATTGGTATCAGGCTTTGGAGTTCTCCTCACTGTTTTTTCATCACTAGATTTATCGCAGAGAACCAATTTTTGATCTTTCGTTATGATACGGTCAAAGGATGGTTCTTTTTTATGACGATTTATAAGTACTTTGCATATGAAAGGCTTTTGAAATTTGTTAAAACTTCTCAATGGATTTCAGGTGGCGTTGAATTGCTGACCAGGAAGCGTTAATTTTTGCCCTCAAAGTGTCTTCATCAAATTCAGCTGAACGACCAATTCTTGGAGTATCTTCAAGGTCAAAATTTCCACAGTATGTAATGACTAATACGAACTTCTAAAAGTTTACTGTTATTCATTTCGCGAAGGATATTTAACACAATTTAAAAAATCTCAGTGTACACTTGAACAATAAAAAAAAAACGCAAGTCAAAAATATATGGCAGCAAAAACAACATTGCTCATAAGCTCATGGGCACCACCAATAATTCGAATGTTAGTTTTGTTGTGGCAATTGCGGCACCTTTTGGACTGCTTCAGCGATTCAGTGATAGCAAAGACCTTGGAATTGATCCACTAAATCTATTCAGAGTAAAATGTCTAGTGGCAACAATTCGCCAAATTAACTATAAAATGACTTAATTTTAATAATTTTTTACCACAGCCTTCTCGAGATCTCATCCTCAACCCTTAACTGGGTTCTGTCCGGGAACAACTGTTTCTTTTCAGAAAGGAGAAAAATCCAGGATCCCTTTGCCAATACCTTCCCAAGTCTAAGGAATTCACTTGTACTCTCTATGATTTTGTAGTAGCTCCTTCATGAAGTACATTTTGATTTTCTTATAGAACTTTTGTATTTCCTGAGACTTGCCTTATCTTGCGGACCTCTGCATGTAAGGGGGTTGGTGCAAATTATGGTGAGGATGATAACAGAAGCGGTTCTTGATTGCTGCGCTTCCATCTAACCAGAATTCTAATTGGATATATCTAAAACACAGACTCTTGGCCTACCTGCACTCTTTTGATAGAAAAGGATATATTGCTAAAGCTTCAACCCCTCAATTACGTCACAGATCGAAATCGACGTTCTCCTCCGTTGACAGAAACTGCCTTATTGTGTCATAGTAACTAGTCTCTCACTTCCTACCCACGTTTGTTGTGTCAATGTCTTTGATTTTGTGAGTTGAGCAGTTTTAGTATCCATATTCTAGCCTTCGGACACTCTTGAGATTCTTAAAATGCAAGACTGGACTATTAAAGATCGGTCGACGATAGTATATCGTTAAGCATCTTGTCAGGTTCTACGTTTGAGCACACTTCTTCTGTGGACATTTTATTTATGTACGGACAATTCTGAAAAGCTTCACTATGTCCTGCTAACGTGTGATTTGATAAAGATAACTCATCTTGGGTCCTACAAGAAAACAACGATCCGAAGTACCCATACCGACTATGTACAACTAACATGGAAAACAGAAACTGATAACTAAATATTGAACTGACCTTCATCAGACGTATCCGTTTGCGTGGTGTTAGTTCGACATACTTAACATCTTGATTACTAAAAAAAAGGCTCAAGTTATGCATCGACGTGCCAATATAGAACAAAATTGGGTTGCTTTAAAAATTGTTGAAAATACCATCTTGATTTTAATAATTATTACAGGGAGTAGCAATCCAATCTGCTCATCAATATTTAGCTGTGTATTCATTTAATTTAGCACGTCATAAACCAAATTTTGATGTTGTTGGGACTGCTCAAATAAATACACTAAAGAGTTTATAGGCACTAAACTGGAGATTTAATTGTAAACGCCGCGTTTTATGGGCTGTAATAAATGTTGGACCGCCAATTTCATATTCTCCGGCATGTACTTAATTAAGTGCTACGTATAAGCACAATTTTATGAAAAACTTAATGAACATAATATTTTTAAAGGTTTGGGTTCTATGTGCTTACATAAAACCAAAGCAATTTCAGAGTCTTTACGACTCAAGAACAGGTTTACACACTGCCAGTGTTCCGAGGGAGTGAAAATATTGGAAATATTACCTCATCAGGTCAGACGGTTATAAAAGTACAAAACCCCTCTAATAAATTAAACATGGACCTGTGTACCTTCTGAAGGAGCTATGCGCTCCTAAGCTAAACGAAACAAGTTAATCACAGTGCCTAAATCTGATCTATAAAATTTCCGGCTTCGAGAGGATAATAAGTTGCTTTGAGGATAATTTGATAAATCCAGTGATTGCCCACATCCACTCTTTCTAGATTACTCAAGGAACATAGATCCAGAGCTGTCGGAAACAGAATTATCTCTTTCACGGATTCGTAAATGAGCATTGAGAGGAAAATTCATTCAGTTTGGGGAAAAAATCAAAAGGACATCAATCTAATTCGCTCAATTACGTTAAATATTTTCTGTGTTAACCAATTTAATCCCCTAAGCGTTCCGGACCATTTGTTGCTCCCGGTGCTATGAACAGGAAGCAGACGTACACACATTTAATTTACCGTGGTGCGTTACGTACTTAACTTGGGTGAGATGAAAATTATTTTCAAGTACATTATGGTCCCATAACCGTTTTATTCTATCAGATTAAAAGAGAAAGATTTCGAATTTAATTACGCCGCCATTGATTTGCGTGAAATGTGGATTTCCCAAACGTCCAGCAAGCAATGCTGTGGTGCCATGAGTTCTGCATTCAGTTGTCACCAACAGATTTTAAATTCGAATTTTTCATAAGAACAAAAAGTCTAGTGTTCGTAGGATTTTTACTGGGTAGGCGAAAATTAAGCTATAATAAAGTTTACACGAAATTAGGGCAGTAATGCAGGTATGTAAGTAGGAGTTATCGTGAAAATCGTTACTAATAAGCAGCTCATGTATATGTGCCTTTAGAAGCACTGGGAGACTAGAAGGGTTCATCCTTAAAAATAAAAGTCCAGAGGATCTTCCAATATGAAGATCCTCGTGCGAAGCTAGCTTGACCCTTTGGGCTTAGCTAGCAACAAAACTTAAAAAAACGGAAAAAACACATAACGATCCTGGCTTCCCAGATGAAGTCAAACTGTGGCGAGTGGTCGCCGCGTTCCGCGAAGTGGTTAGCCTCAGCCGCGGTCAACCACACACATCGGGGCACCCAACTATGTTTAGAAATTTTCTGATTGGTTGACTCGACAAAATAACTCCTTTCTTAGCGGATTGTCATCTTTTTCCACCAAATTTGGGGTTTTTTTATAGCCCATTTCTCGGTCAGATCCTTAACCATGCTTCCTCAAATAACGAAGAATTGACGAACTCCATAGCGCCCTTGTCTTACTCAAGTGTCGGCTCTTTTGTCCCCTTCGATCTCTATGTGGCCTCTAACCTGGCAAAATGAATACTGCTTTGTTATTAGTGTATTGAAATTTCAACATTCTTGCGGTTGGCCTTCTCTTAAGCAATCCAACACACGAAAAAGAGCCCGCATGTCTACCTGATAAATCAAAGTGTATCTGCCCAAACTTATATTGTAGAATAGATTTAGGTCTTCAGAAAAAATCTGTACAGCCTTCTTTCGTCGATAGTCTGTGAATATGAGGATGACCCAATACTTTCTGGGGGAGTGTTCTTTCATTTGTAATGGTCTTGTGAGACTTTTCAGTTATTGTGACTGCCTTGATCCTCTACTTACACATCATTACAGTCTGCGTTCCACTGTAAACGCCATCTTCTTCACAAACAGATCCAGCGTTAGCAGATCTGATCTAGTGCAGCTGTTGGTATGGCGCCTAAAGCGCTCGTAATCCCTATGCAGCTTCTTTGTACCTCATCCGATTACCATCTAAGGCATGTCTTAGGCAACCAGACTACCAGAAAATGTCAGGATAGACCCGACCACCATTTTATATATCCAGTGTGCTGACTTCGGCGATCAATAGAATTGCCTACATTGGCGCACTCCTTTCTGATATTTTTTTCAACATGACGTTTCCAAGTCAGCCTAGAATCCAGATATGCACCCCGAAGTTAGGCTTCTCTAGAAACGAGTGTGGATAAACAGGGCGTACGTAATTCAAATTCTAGATCCCTTGTCTCCCTACTGCAGATAATTTTTTTTGTCTTGCTCATGTTGGTAATGCAACTATGTTCTTTACACCACTCGAAGAATATTCCATATCGCACCACCCGTAGACCACTACGGCCACTAAGGCCACGTCCTAAATGTTTTCATTGCGGGGTAATCGCTCTTTTCTAGTTTTAATAGAAAGATCACCTTTAGAGAAAGCCTTTACCGGTGTTTGTCCTATTACAAGACAGGTGATAAATATTGCCCAAAGTCATGGTGAAACGTGCTCTTTCCCCCATTATAGAAGAAGTGGTTCACTGACGTTTCTTTTTTCTTCTATTTGACTGTAAGTTTATTTATTTGTATCTTTTTATTACTTTTAGTCATTTATTATTTAACACTATTATCTCAGAAATTGTATTTTAACTACTTTTGAATTACTCTGGACCTCCTATTATAAATAAAACATAATAAATATTACCAATACTTTGTACACTATCCTTCAAAAAAATTACTATAAGTAGTCTGGTGATTCCCTGAAATGCACAATGGCAATGGTATTTCTTTGAATAAATTAGTTATAGCTACTTTTGCCCCGTTTGATGCTATCAAATCCGTCAAAGAACTTAAGGACAGTCATCTCTTGGAGGGATCATAATGAGGTCAGGTGAAATCTTTTTATTGTACTTCAAATTCAATAAAATTGAGGTACAAATAAGGCATGAGAATAAAATCTCGATTCTGATATGAGATCATATTTTATTGTTTTATATTTATAATAACAGTTATCCAATTTCAAAGGCTAGGGAATGCAAGCATCAAAAATTATCCAACCCTCACTGGTCAAATCATTCGGAAGCGAATATCTTCAAAGCTGTATATCTCTTGTAGCGACATGAAGCGAAATCTTCCGACAAATTATATCCTCTACAGATAAATTGGATACAGGAGCAAAGGAAGTAGTCATGTGAGATTAGTATCTAATTTAACTTGATATGTTACTCTTATGAGATGTTCTCGACTAACGTTTGAAAGCCCACTTCCTATCCTAAAATAAAATGAAATCCTTCGGAATAAAACAAAGTGATATACTTGGCCGACACTTGGGATGAGGTCAACGGGCCGGCAGTGGATGAAATTGCTCTCGTTTGTCGAGAATGTGCCATTGTGAGCATCTGATTGTGTTCAGTACGTAACCATCGCCATTATGGTTTTTCCAGTGGTGTAATAATTTCCGGGATCGGTGAAATGTCTGCTAAAGCTGGTACTACATTCCTGTGGAAACTGTTTCTTTTGTTTTCTTGTTTAATATATTGACTGTGTTCAATATTTTTCGTTCTTATCGACTTTTCTATTTGCATGTGTTTGTTTGTTGTTATGTTTCATGATTTCACTGCCACTGAAAAGAAATGAGAAATAAGAAATTAAGCTTCCGATATGCTACAAGAAAATTAATACCCACTGTCAAATATTTATTTCAATTCATAAATTACTTATCTGAATTACTATTATTTTGTGACGGTATTTTTAAGTAATACTGCATTGTTTCAAATATTGTGGGGCTGATTATTTAATTTACTTTTCAGGCGGAGAAAGATATTAAAGGTACTTAGAACTTTAATGAAATATTTCACTCAACAAGTGCTCATTTCAAAAACTTTTCCTAGTGACACTAAAAATAAAGACGCTTCCAAAAATACGGGTGAGAATTAATCAAACAATTTTTCGTAATATATACATACATGGTTGTTTTTACCCTTCTACATGCAGCGTTTTGTTAGGAATTATCCAGGAATAATAAGTCAAAATGTGTGAGAATTATTCTGAATCGACTATCTCAAATTTTAGTGATATTTTGCTAAATTGTTTGCGGAGAGCATTACATGAGTTATGTTGTTGTTTTTTAAAAAATTCATTTTAAAACATTTAAAAATCATATCTTCTAAACTGTAGAGTAGATTGTGTAAAAAATAACAAATGATCATGTCTAGGAATAAGAACTTTTCGTATCCTTGTTTTGTCTTTTCTAGTTTAATATCGAAATTAATATTATTTCTATTTTCTTTTATTGCATTGCTAAAAAGTGGTCAAGTTTGGTTTCTTTTTTAAGAAACCAGAGCTTCATATGATCGTAAGACTCTTCTCTGGTCATTATCCTTTAAGTTATCACCACAAGAAATGGATAAATGACAACGAGATAAAAATATATCGCTTCTGCTTAGAAGCACAAGAAATATCTGATAATCTGTTCTGGAACTGTGCAGCAGTTCAAAACTAGAAGAGACTTTCTCCTAATCGGTCCAAATATAGAACACAAATCCCAAGAAATCTTAAGCTTATTCAAGCGCTGACCCAGTGGGTGGTGAGTTATTTTGCTATTACACAGTGCAATAACAAATGTATTGATCGATACTACTCACAATGTATCTCTTCGGTTCGCGGTGAGTGCGAGACTGAACAATTAGTACACTGCTAATTTGAATCCAATCTAATTTATCTTCTTCATCTTTACTATCTTCAGTTATCTTGAAGCCAGGGAAGAGTGTACCTGCAAACTTAGTTCCAGTGTTTCTTTTCGATTAGCAGTATTATCGCATTTATTTTTGCATTAATCTGAACTTGCAGATTTTTTTTGTGAATTTCTGAGCTCTTTATTGTATTCGGTTAGGGATTTCAATATATGTATATACCCTTCTGTATTTAGATCTTGGGTTTTCCACCAAGATGCAGATTATGTAACCCCGTGCGTTTGATAGGGATTCTAAAGAACCCAAGTTCAGGGAAATCAAGATCCCTGCAGGGTCTTTAAGAACTCATGGTTCTTGTATAAAAGCTACATACAACTTCTGTTTAATTGATATGCTGATAAGTACTACCGAAGCTGCCTCTATATTGTGGAGGTCCTTTGTATATGGTCTGATACGTTCAGTGCTCCTTAATAAATTGCTACAATTGCCTTGAAGTATAAACGTTGATTAGACCAATTAAAATTTATCTCTTTGAAGTGCAGTGTTCTCTTGAAAGGTGTACATCAATACTGTCTCACACTAAACATAGAAGTGACAATAATTCGAGAAATAAATATAAGAAACCCACTTTATTGGGAGTTTTCCCATAAAAACAATCCTGTTTACCTTGCAGACATTTAAGAAAAAAAATCGCAAGGTCAAATAAATTGCTGAATGGGACTAAACTACTTCCCTGGAAGACGAGATATATATCGTGTGTACAGTAATTTTATTAATTGAAGGTGCAGTCCTTCGGTGGCCTACTTCAGATAACTTTTAATCAACCAAAGTATGGAGGTAAGAGCTTTAAGTGCATTCAATTCTTTTAAAATGGGAAAATGTAGGCTAGTTCAGTTTCACTTTAAATACATTAAAAGGTGTATGGGATGAGATGTTGTATTTTAGGTCATCCAGAACGAAGCGTCAATGGTTCGTCATTAACAGAGAAACAGAGGCAAACGTCGTCTGAACTGATTCGTGCTTTCGTGCTCAGTTTTAATACCTTTATCGTGAGATTTTAAGAGGTAGAATCTGAAAATACCATTATGTCGGGAACACCTGATCCAATGCAACAGGTCAGGTGGAAACAAAGTTGTTGAAGAAACTTAAGAACAGCTGTCGAAAGAACAATTGAGTTGAAAACTGACATCGAAAGTTTATGAGTGTGCACGCAGAACAATTTGAAAGCACTACCCCCCCCCCCCCCTTTAGAAAGGAAAAAGTGCACTATTTAACGGCAAACTATTTTATTCGAATTTCTTTAGAAAATATCAGGTTAAATATTGGTTTGCTAAATGGGTGTATGACTTGGGGAATGTTTTTCGCAATAAAAAAAATCGTCGGGAGATATTGAGAACATTATCGGAAATTAATTTCTTCAAAATTAAGATAATTTCTTCATAATTCTAAAGTACGTTTGCGGTTTATTGCACTCTAAGGTTATGTTGCACAGAAATAGCTTACACTTATCATTTTACACATGTGTTCCACGAACCTGAAAAAAGACAAGAGGAAGTACTGAAAACGAAGAAATATGCAAGAGAATCTTACACACATATTTTATATATATATATATATAGCGATGTGCCACGTTTGCCACATTTATTTATTTAAACTCATTGCTATTCTCTTTTATCCAGCACTCTGAGGCTGATGACCTTCAAGTTCCAAGGACGAACAATTTTCATGCGTTTTGCACCTATTTAAAAGTTTCCAAGAATTTCTCAGAACTTAAGGAAGATTTCCAAATCGATGGAAAATTTTAAATATAATTTTTATAAATTTTCTTCCACTGACATTGTCGGAAAATTTATACTTTTTCCCGGAACTGGCTAAATTTGAAATAGCTCTCACTTCAAAGGCATAAATTTCGTTTGTTGTGATCAGCCCACCCCTCTGTTACCACAAAAATATGAAGTACAGGTGAATAAACCGAATTTTCTTGGCGTATGTTTAGCTGCGGTTCTTTAATGGATTTTGGTCAAGTTATAAAATTTGAGATGGATTAGTAATTTCCTGAATAATATTCTTATAATTCTTACTGATAACTGGCCTACAATCTTTTATTTTCGCAGATAAATCTGCATTTCATTATATAATAGTTAGGCCGCAATTGATATGGAAAGACAAGAATTTTATATTGGGAAATATGTGCATATATAAGAATAACTGGTAACCTCGATGATATTTTTACTCCACAGAAAATGCTTCGCCAGGCTTCCAAACAATCCAAACCTAATATTCTTTAACAGAGAGTCGAAAAAAGAGAAGAAAAGAAGAGAAAAGAGTATCCATCAACTCGGTAGGTTGAAGCTACCGAGTTGATGGATTTTCCTATATTATCTCTGGAATATCTCAGAGAAGTCACATTTAGATGTTATCAGCTCAAGCAAGCATGTAACAGAGGAAGGGATGTATAATATATTCATCCATAGAGAGAATGCTTGCACGTTACGTGTCCAAATTCAGTCCAGAAATACGTCATCAAAGATCTAAAACTTGTGAATTCAATAAGCTGATTATCACAATCTTATTACAGACTAGTATTGCCAATGTAGGCAAAATGTGTGCAAAATGGTAGGGTGTTGTGTACATATCGCCTCTGTGCTTTGGAGCCTTGGAATTATCGACATTTTGTGGGTTCCGAACAACATCAACGCAGGGTTATTTTTCTATTCCACACGATACTGCTCTTTCTCCAACGGATCGTTCCACGAAGACTAAGTATCCGTGATGATTAAATATTTTAAGTATTTCTTTTATTTTTGTAGCATTTTGCTTTATATGTCTTTTTTACGACCCCTCCTATATCCAAGTACATCCACATTTTCAATGCATAATTTCATGTATTCAAAAGTCGTAACTATGCGCTGCAAACATATGAAGTGGTCCTTATATATATATGCCTGCGGTGCTCCGACTCACTACGAGCCCAGTGATTTAGAACCTCCCCAACTTTATATTTTCAATATCCCTCTCCAGAAGTGATTTTTGAAGTAGTTTTGTGAATGCGATCAAAAGGATCAGAGAGTGAAGCATTGAAGTGAAATCTATATAAATTGGGAAAATTGGAGATCGCATAACTGAAAAAAACGCTAATTGGTTTCAGAGGATTGTGAGTCCCGCCAAAAAGAACAATATATTAAGAAATGAAGTCAATTCACGTGGGGTCAAAAACAGGACTTATTGACATCCATCCTTCTTTTATGTTTTCTAATATAAGGTGTGTCAAAACTATTCCTATCCTAAATAATATTCCACACTCCTTCTACAAAACTTTCGTAAAACGAGAGCACTTTTTGTTTTGGTTATATACTAAAACACGCCAAGGAGATTTGAAATGTGTATCCCATGAAAGAACCTGTGCACAGTAGGTAACCAGTAAATTCAGAAAAGGTAAGTTATTCAGAAAAGTGCATTATTATTAGTTCGCAATATACAATCTTAATAACCAGTGCAATAAAGATGTAAATCACTTTCATATACACGTCGATGTGGAGAACACTGATATCATCAATCACACTTGAGTGCCAGTCTAAAACGATTTTTCATCCGCAAATGGCCATCAGTTGTGATTTAAGGCCAGAAGCTTATTGAAAGGTAATGGTCCTTCGATAGGTTTGGAGGTCTT
>QYTT01082940.1:1132-18015 GCA_006980735.1 Dasypogon diadema
GCTTTGATTTGATTCTACCTTGCAGGTGTTGCGACTCATTATGCCACAACATCTTTATCAAATGAGACCACACCAATCGATGATCAATCTGATAAAGATCTCCGGCGGTTTCCATAATATGTAAATAACTTTCACTACTTTCAGTCTTCACCGTCAGTCGTCTGCATCACAAGCTGAACTGGATTTGTGGGTTTAAAATGAGAACACCGTGAAGCGGGAATCTTATTTTTCTTTCTTGGAAGAAGAAACTGTTAAACAAAGATGCGCATAGAATCTATAAATTGGGAATAATAATAAGAATAAACTGTTTTTGGTTGCGTCGGTGTTCCATACTTGTTTTGAATACATATACAACGTGGAGAAACAAAGGCACAAGGCACGAACTCCATCCGCGACCATAAGTTAACAATCCAAACACGCACGACCTTAGGTCTTTCGATTGAATCGTAAGGAGCATTTTAAGGAGATTTATGTGAAGGTTATAAACTTTCCTCAGATCTAGACCGTTTTTTACTACCGATAATTTGGTAATGGGGGTAAGCGCATACGTAGAATAGAATAGAACCATCAATAATAAGAAACTAAAAAAAATGTCCTCGGACGTTATATTATGCTGCAAGAGTTTGCTGTTCGCTCTTTGGGATTGTGTTCAAAATTTTATCTCTAGGGAAGATCATGTGTAAAAAGTCCTGAAAAAGCTATCACTGTGCAATCCCAGAAGGCACAAGGTATAAAAGATATCACATTGGATTCGTACTTTGTACGATGGTATGATGTAAATATAAAGTCATCATTTCGCATGGCGCGCGTTGGTATGTGGATGTTAAAAAACGCCAGAAACTCGGGTAAATAACCTGCACCCCGTAGATAACCGAAGGCCAAAACAGTTTCGGAGATGTTCCGTTTCACTTCTAAAGAGACAAGAGAAAGAATCTTGAATTTGTCGAGGTAAGGTGGCAATATATTAATTATTGTTATTCCATGCAGACCTCGAAGAGCAAAACACAAGAATCTTTGCTAAACAGCCTCACCACGGATATGGATATGACACCCCATAGGTGGGGTTCCAGATCGTACTAGCGTATTCCAGTACATATCTCACAAATGTACAATGCAATAAACGAGAGATATAAAGATCCCCGAATTCCCTGGACCATCGTTCAACGAATCTAAGGATCGCATTAGCCTTGTTTACAATCGATTCAATGTGATCCTCAAAAGAGAACGGTGAGCCCAGAATAACACCCAAATCCCTCGTTCTGCTAAGTCTGATGAAAGAGTGTCCATTAATTGTATAGTTAAAGAGTAGCGGATTCCTTTTGCGTGAAAATATCATACACGTACATTATTCACTAATATCCAACGGAAGAACATTGAGAGCACCATTTTCGAAAGGCATCTAATTTAGAACTAAAAACATTACATTCTTGATCGTCAGATGTTATGCGAATTATTTTCGCATGGTTTGCATAGCAGAGAATTCTCGAGTGGGTAGGAATAAAGGCAACATCATTTACATAAATAACAAATAACAAAGGACCGGGGTTGCTACCCTGTAGTACACCAGATGTATTCTGCAGTGGATATGAAAGGACACCACGAAAATGAATACGCTAAGTACGGTCAGACAGGGTGGGTGAAATCCGGTCCAACAAAATAATAGTAAATGAAGCAAAATAATTTAATCTATTGAAAAGTAATAACTAATAATAACAGAAATACCATATAGATAGTGCCAGTTGACACTATCAGTAAACCACCGCCAAAATTCCTCTTTGAGGAATACCGCGATCTCTTCAATATCCGTTGAACTTGTCTGGTCCATGGAGCTCTTTATCATTTGAAAAAATTACTTAGTGCAAGAAAAATAGGTTAACACTTCGGTTGCGATTAACTGATTTCAATTAATTCCTCTTTTACTTGATTCCAAATTTGAACCATGTGTTTGCGAGCAAAGGAGAGCCGCGCATGCTTATGCCGAATGTCCAGATGCAGTGCTTTTTGTATTTGTTCTCAGACGGTGTCTGGATTGCGTCCGCCAAAGTGTATTGTTACACTTTTTCTTAATTCAGGACAATAAGATTGTAGTAGGTATTGGAAGCCGTTTGGCACATCCTTCTCCCATCTCAAAACAAAAGCACTCTTTCCTCCAGAATATGACCTGGACCC
Organism: Dasypogon diadema; assembly: GCA_006980735.1. NCBI lineage: Eukaryota > Metazoa > Arthropoda > Insecta > Diptera > Asilidae > Dasypogon > Dasypogon diadema. Next base: position 3,302 of record QYTT01082940.1, read on the forward strand.
ATAATTCTCCGAATCTTTCAAATAATTGCGGACGACACGATCAGAATTACTGATTTTTCTAGAAATCCCTCTTGGCTTTAAAAAGCGTCGAAGGTCCCTTTGCAATACCACGTGGCATGAATAAACCTACAACTTCATTAAAAAAATAAAAAAATTTACATTTAAATTTGTCTTAATTTTTAACAATGGGCTACACCATTTTCATCACTAATTCTAATCTCCAACACAATTAGTACGTACACACTTTGAGTATGTCGTTAATATTTCATTTATATGTATGTTGCTTCTTAGAGAACCTAATGAGCTCTCCAACGTTAAAAGTGGCCAGCCAACCAAGTATTACTAGACGAGCTTAGCACTTTAATCTAAATACAATACATTCAATGAACATTGGCTTCTCCAGGAAGCTAGAATGGAGCGGGTGGCCTGGATGATTTGTTAGCCCAACATGACGAAATAATGTAGAAGCCCCAATTAAGATCATATGGCGCCAAAGGCTTTCGATTGCGTCCACAAGTATTTGAAGCCTATGCTTTTTTAGAATTTGTTAAAACTCCAGCAGTTACACACACCGCATGTTTGCAAACCTCGGACCTAGTGAAATCGGAAAATAATGTTTCTCCTCCTCAACTCAATAAGCACTTTAATATGGAATATTTAATGTGTTTACTGCATGAAAGCTGTATAGCACTTCAAACTTATTACGTATGGAAAAACATCACAATATCTTTAATAATTTTTATCTATGCATAGTATAAAAGGCGATTTCGGCTCATCTATATATTAATTATACAAAGAAAGCTCCCGGTTCCGTATTTCAGTCACTTTTTTTATATGAAGTTTCATCGAACTTTTCTTGAAATTTTATAATGGCAACACTGACCCGCATCAGTTCGGGGTTGTGTTCATTACTTTGGGGTTGCGTTCCTGGGTAACTTTGGTGTTAAGTTCGGTGTTTGCCACCGATAAGCATGCAATACATGGATTTAATGGAACTTTTTTCATTTCATTATTCTGCATGGTAAAATATTTTGTAAGTGTCTTTTTATTGCTTCCTTGCATGGGAGGATTAGGCCTCCAGGGGACACCTCTGAAAAAAACGCGCTTTGAAATTTAAGGTGGAAATTGAGGGAATATATAAAAACGTTTTGTCACTCATATACCTCCAATTTGTGCAATTGCACAGCGGTCTCCTAGTAAAAGTAATTAACGTCAATATCTCATCAATCCAGTAAAATTAAATGTTAGCTCATATTACATAATGTCATTGTGAGCATTTAGCACAATTCATAATCATTTTAGCCTTCTTTGTACGCTAATACCCATAAATAGGTTCATATTGATTTCTATGCTGATTTTTAAGCTTTCTATGAGATTATTACGACGTCGTCGCTGTTTGTTAAGCCTCGAAGAAATCTAGAAATCAAAAAGTCTAAAGATTTGAGAATGAATTTATGTATGAGCTACTCTAAAGTTTTCGACTTAATGTTGAAAATATTATATATTGAAAAAAGTTTTAAAAGTTCCGAGTTAATGACAGTGCTTGCTTTCGAAACAGAAATGGAAAATACTGCCTTCCCCTTAATATTAATGGAAAACTTTTAGGAAATGGCAACAGATACCAACTTTAAGTGAAGTTTATTATAACTTTTGATAAATTCATTGAGTTTTAGCATAACTTTCACGATATTTTCATAGAAGTTTAGTCATAGTGCTTGTAGCGTACAAATTTAGTTACAATTGGTAACAAAATCTCTCTCACATGTGAGAGATAGAAATATATTTTTAAGCCTTAACGGTCACACAGCTCTGAATTCGGACATATTTATTTATAAGGTAATATTTCAAAATAAAAAGTACATATTTTTTTACGTTGCCTTTTGTTTTAATAACTGCGGGCACTCGATCTAATCTCGATTGTCGAAATCATTTTCGTTTTGCACAGTATTACTAACTTTAAAAATTTTGCAATTTCTTGAAATTCCACCAAATTATAGCTAACTAATAGGAAAAGTAAAAAGTTTAACGAAAATGGTGATTATTTTAATGTAAAGATCAAAAATATATAACCGAAACTTCGCAACGTAATGTAACCAACGTGGTGTCCGAACACATAGTTATTAGAGCAGTAAGTCCCACGTTAGAGCTAAAGTAGCATTTAATTCCACAGAACAGAATGTGTGCAGAAGAATGTAGAAAATAGGTAAAGTTATATTTAAAATTTATAAAGCATAAATAACAGATTTCTTTATTTAATTTCCTTCAAAAAAAAAAATTCACAGGGATAATTTGCGGGTGACAAAAGGAAAAAAAGAAAAAGTGCCGGGTGGGTACGATCATCGAATCCAGGACCCTTCGTCTGTGAGTCGGTCACACTGTCCTCTGGCCATACGGTCCCTATGTAGAGGTACAAATTCTTTTATATATAAGCTACCCGGGAAATTTTAATACCCTTTTCCTGGAAAATGGCTGGACGGTGCTCCCTAATACATGCTTTCTTATACAATAATGTTACTTTACCGCCACGCAAAATTTGAACCTGATTTGAAATTCCTAGACCGTAAGGTTTCCTTGTTAGGAGGCCTAAAAGCATCAAGAGAAACTCAGTCAATATTAATTAGCTGGCCATACACGAACAGACTTGATCCGCGGACCACATCCGACGGACAGACTGACTCAGAATTCGTTCGATCTCTTCCATTGGTCGGACCTATGCCTTCAGCCACTAATGAACGGATCTGATCCGGAAAATAGATCCGCGATGTGTGAATTCCAGTGAAAATTCGTATCGTGTATGGCCAGCTATTAGAGTACAATAAAGTTATTGGATATTGAAAAAGACTGACAAGAAGTCTACAATTACAAAGCAGTCACTCGAAGCCGAAGCAGAAAAGAAAAAGTCGAAAAAGTATGTTTAGAATAAAATGAATCCAATCTTAAAAGTATTTCAATCCTAATATCTTGCTCATAGAGCTTCATCTAAGTATCAATTGTAACCTTTCCTTGTTCCCTTTTCCTTTAATACAGATGTGCCAGTTGCTTCAAACGTGTCTCAAATTTAAAAAAATCCAAAACTAGAATCTCAGAAGGCGACCTTGTAGCGTCTTATTCGCAGTAATTTACTTGAAAAACTTTGATTTCATAATTGAATTGATTGAGTTTAAGCCACTGCCAAAGAAGTTTCAATAAAAAAATGAAAAAAATTGAGGAAATTTGACGGTTTCCCACTATGACCAAACTTAACATGTTAACAAGAATAAGCTGATTATTGCACTGTTATGCTGGGTACCAGTCTCAGATTACCTCTTTACGGTGAATAACCTGAATTTCTCACGTAAAATATATTTCGCCTTAAAATTTTTTTTTGCGACATGGCCAGAAACTAAAGGAGTAGTTTAAAGATTCACCAGTCGATCCTCGTTTAATATACACAATCCAGTTCATTCTTCGATCTTCTGGCACACTTGCTAGCAGTTAATTTTTCTGTACTCAATTTATATTTGCAGTGTTTGCGATCAATGTAAGACGACCCTTGCCTAAGAAGTCCATTGAATGGAAAAGAAACTTGTTTTCAACTTTGGACACCCATCTGACCAACGTCTTTAGTTTCTCTAACGGCAGGTAAATTTTTTATGTGGTATCTTTGATCTTTTGCACCTGAATTTTATTCCAACTTGAATTTAAACTTTTGAATAATTCATGCGACTGTAGCGCGAGTATTCGCACTTTGTAAACGAGAGGACACTGCAATTATTTTGTTGATGATACCTTTACAAGAAATATTCAAACTGGTTTTCTGGCGTTTTTAACGAACGCTTGTATCCGCCTTGAATAGTATTTCTACGTTTTACGTTTCTTAATAGCTGCAATTCGAATGGGGTTTTGAATGCATTGCATTAAGAAAATTGCATTTTTATACGACAATTATAGCTACGTGACTACACTTATGTAGGCTATGAAGATGTGTAAAAGGCAAGCAATAATGCGCCTATTCACGCAATATCAGAAATTAATAATCGGAATTGATAGTAACAGGAAATGGAAATGTAATTAAACTAAAGAAATCTGCCTCAAAGCCACAGATACATTGCAGGTACTGATAACAGGATAGACTTCATTTGAGTGTGCAGACGATTAACCCCTTGACTCAATCAATCGCCTTCAAACTCTCTGGGCCTCACACACAAATCGAGTATCTGCTGATGAGTCAGTAGTTCCACCCGATAATCTTGTGGCAAAATGCTTTTTTTTTACATTAACCTCGAAACGTTTGTTTAAAGGAGGATTAATAGTGAGCAGCGACTAAATGCTGGTAAAATTGTGCGTTCATTCGATTCTGCACTGCTTTCACTAATTGGATTTGCCATTAGATTGATATCTAAAACACAAAAGCCTCCAAATCAAAACCACCAGTGATTATATAGGTTGTCACAATTAATCAGGAGAATGATGCCACAATGACCTAATGATAAGAATTATGCCACTGTGACCTCTACTACCAATCCCTAAAATCGATATGGCATAAGCTACAATAAACTTTTATTTTCTGTACGTGATAAAAGGATGTCAATCTAGGATATTGACGTCACTCGTTCTATTTATTGAGCAGTAATGACGTCAGGTATTCGCTATGTTGCTGTATATTATCTTTTATTTGGGGAGCCTCCCCGAATTTCCCAGGTAAAAAAACAAAACAACTTTAATTTTTATATCTGCAAACTTTGTGGCTCACGAGGTTAGATTTAAAGGTCATATGTTAATATTCTACACGTGTGCCTCTACAAATACTGACTCAGTGCAGGGTGGTTTTTAATTAATGGTAGAGCAGCCAGGAAATCTATATAATATGTTACTGAAGGTCCTTATAGATTCAATAAATATCTCCAAATAGAAAGCTTCTTGTGAATTACATAGGATAACACTGTATATACGAAAGTGATTTATGTATAAAAACTATGCCACATTTAAGAAGTAAAACGGCAGAGCTTTTTTGAAGGTATTGCCTAAGCTCAGGGGACAACCCTATGATGCATACAGCACAGCTTAGGCAGGCGAAGAGGAAGATTGGAAAATTAACCTGAAAAATGTTGCAAGTGAGCCATACTTTTTTTCTATTGGCATAAAATTACTGTACAACATCCCAGTTGCCTCGACCACTGGTACCCGGATATATCGTCGCGCCTTGTGCAGGATTTGATCCCACGCCAGCAGAAGAGAAAATCTGCAGACGTGCTCCTCAGCCCACTCGGCCACCATCGTGGATGGTGAGGCATTTTAAAAAGCATTTAATGATTTATTGTTCCCCGGAGGAGGAAAACTTTTAAAGATGTAATTTTATATACTCTTAATTGGATTTTTATTTAATGATTTTAGTAGATTTCTGTCCTGCTCTGATAGATCTGGTATATTATTTTTTTTTTCAAATATCGTGAGAAAGTGGCAACGCCGCTTCTGGTTCGACTCTTATAACCCAAACACGATAACGCGGAAGCGGACAACGGCCACACAGAAAAAAATTACAACATAGGAATTTTTGTATATATTGACACAATAGCCCGGTCGTGGACGTGCATTTATTTTATTTTGTCCGCCGCCCGCGACAGGGGACACTCTTATACTTCTCTTTACAGCAACCTTCGACAAAAAATAACATGTAGAACTGTCAGCTTTCTTATCAGCTGATTATGTACGCATCCGTCGCCCGCTCTACAGAGTTTTCGGAAAGAAGTTTGACGGAAAGAAGCTTTCAAGTTCGAAACAATTTTTGGACAATGGATGAAAACCTAGACGGTTAAAAATTTTGGAGTAAATTTTAATATTTTTGGACTACACCAGAAAAATATTAAAAGCTAATCCTTGGCATATATTAAAATGAAATACTTCTAGCCTTAAACTTTAATACCAATGATGAGTAAATTTGAGACGTCTACCTGTAAAAATTGAACCCAAGCTGTCAACCCAGAAAACTTTTTATTTGTATTTTGTAGTATTAATATGAAAGCATTAAAATACGGAGCCGTAATTCTCTTTAAAACCCATTTGTCCTCTTAATAGCAATCCGCGTAAATATTGAAACTCAATATAATCATAATTTAAGATTTGTATTTGAAAAATATTAAAAGGTAATACAACTTTAGAAACTACTAAGTCATATAAAATGTAACTTTTCGTTTCTCGAATTTTGGGTCGAGTCAGAACTAAATTTATTGGGAATATCACAAGTACTTATATACTATACAAAAATTTCTAATACGAATTATAAGCTAAATGAAAAAAGGTTTTTCATATGTGGCAAAAAGTGTTGCCACACAACATATACTTGAATGTACTTTTAATATTTTACGATGATTAAAACTAAATACGACTTGCATTGAATATAAGCCTTAATATCAGAAGAGTATTAGAATTTACTCTCGGATTTTTAACCGTGTATTTATCATGTACCTATTTTACGTAAAATCAATAAAATCCAATTATCACTCAATATAAATTACTAAAATCGTTCAAAAAAAACTTCCACTTAGCAAAATCGAAATTCTTTCTCATTGGTTAGTGGGTTTGCCTTGCCTGGAAAATGTCAAATAAATTTTTGAAGATGCAAAGGATAGATATATAAAACAATACATCTATTTTTCTCCTTATATATTTAATGGAGAAAATTTTAGTTCAGTTCCATATTTTGAGTTCAAGGAAGAGAATTATATTTTGAAACAATTCTGATATCAACAACGCCAAAACCAGTTAAAAAAAGTACCAAAAAAAAGCAATTGAAAACTGGTGTTTAAATCATTGTGGCTAGATTGAAACTCGAAAAATACATCCGCGTTATCGTGAAATATGAGCGTATTGTTTGTCAACAGGATATCACAAAAATATTTCAAATTTTTCTTGAATGCTTTATTGATACGTGCTTATTTTACAAAGTACTTTTTATTTATTTACTTCGCTGAAGGTAGTTATTTAAATTTCTGTTGGCTTTTTAGCCTGAATTAATTACGCGCTTTAAATTCTAAATCAGAATCCGTGGGGCAATCGCAACAATCAACGTAAAGTACATATTTGAATTATTAATTCGGGTGTGTCTTTGAAATTACATCAAATGTTGCAATAATAAAATGAATTCCCAACTGTGCCCTGTTTAATTACCCTGCAGTCATATTCATTATAACCACATCCAATGTTACTAAAATCCATAAAAATTGTAATTTGGAACATTTCAAGCCTCTTTAAATCCTAAAAGCCTGCAACAGCTGTAACCCACAACGAGCCAAACAAAAGTCCGGAATCAAATTATGAACAGTTTCAATTGGCAATAAATTTGAGGAAATTGTATTTTGATTCCCATTTTCATGTTTCACTTTTAAAGGCTGATGAATTATTTATTAACCGGTTCCAATAAGTGGCTACGCATGAAACTGAAAACAAGAACGTCTTCAACGTCTCAAACGCCTTTGTGGATTTATGTGCTGCACAACAAGCTTAGCGTGTATAGCGCGATAGTGAAGCACTATGAATGAAGCCCAGACGACCAGGTACTTTGGTAACCATGTGACATAAGATGCAGTGACATCATAATGGCTTTGGAGAAGTATGGACAGTCCAAGCGTACTATAAAACAACTAAAAATATCTTGAATTGCGCACTTTCAAACTGAAAAGTAATGGAGGAATTCTTTATAAAAACTTGGGTAAATGTTTTCAATACTTCTGTTAGTTCGCGGCGCAATTTGGAGTTCACCTTCTGCCTGCTAAATGACTGAGAATTTGTAACTAATGTGCAATCTACAAGAAATTTGAAAATAATTTTCAATTATAGCTAGCTCTTAGCAATTTGGAATCTAGTTCCATTAATTTGCTATCGTTTAAGTAAATTCTCTCGTTACGGCGTTTTAGACTGGAGCAATGGAGGCTGGCAAAAAAGCAATTTAAAGAACACAGCATGGAACCCATCATTGGGGTCAGTAACATGGCTTGAATTGAAGTGTAATTTCTACAATTTTAATTACAAGGCAGGCAAAAACTGATAGCAGGAAACTAATAACGAAGCACAACCTAATACCCGAGGTCTGGATGGTCAAGCAGATCAGATCTACCAGATCTTTGGCACATCCAACGTTGCTGAAATTAATCTGTCCATCAAACTTATTCAGCACGACCACTATTCAGAAACTCTGGTATTCTAGTTTATCGTGTGCGAACCAATTTTGTGGACAGCTGGGTGCTACCGAATCCACAAGCCAGCACAAAACCTAGACCCAGAATACACTTGGGGTGTGGTATATCTAATTACTACTGACTGGTTAGGAAAATTCTAATTTCCCTGCAGAAGGTATCGCGTTCAACACCTGAGTGTGTTTGCGGTTAAATCTCTCACAATTGAAATTATTGGATTTGATCCGAGGAAATCACCTCAAGGCCAAGTGAACTGACACAATTTCTCACAGTGAGTCATGACATTTTTCAACTATGCCTAGTGGATGGGATTACAGTTACTTGGCTTTTTTTGATATCTTTTTGGGTAATGGCAGTAAACAATTTTTTATCCGCATGAGTCAGGGTAACTTTGATTTAACAGTTGTTATACTGTCAACTTATCTGTTGTAAAATCAATGAAATTGCAGATTTTATGGCCAACATTGACTGAATATGTATAATACGTAGCAGGCAGATAAAATCAATGTGAAACTTTGCTTCCTGATATGCGTAATAATTTGCCACCCTTCGCTTACAATATCGAGCCACGTTCGTGGTAGGTGGATCGGGCCAAAAATTATAATCACGTGCCATGTCCGTGGTACATCGATGCAACTAAAAATGATAATATTTCTTGTTCACTGATGAATCGTTCGTAATTATTTATCAAAATTACATATCATAAGGCGTGTGTGATTTGTACAACTTTGAACACTCAGCCAAATCGTTAAATGGCTCGACGAGTTACCGACTGAGCTGATGAGTTTGACACAAGCTGTTGGAAATTAAATCGTAAGCCAAGGAGTTAGTCGTAGAAGAGATTCTTCCTTTTAGGCCAGCCACACAATACGTTCCAAGAACGACCGGGTAAATTTGAAAGATTTCAAATCTGGAGCGAAAACCTGAAGTGTGGGAGCTTTGTGCCTCGTTCCTTCAGTTTTGTCATTGCTTCCTACCAATAAAAAGTCCGATCCATCTTTTTTACCGTGCAAAAAGTCTGTAGTGTGTGGACAGCATCGAGTAAATCTGAAACCTGCTCCGACTTGAACGATCGGGTAAATCTCAATCAAAAGTCTGTAGTGTATGGCCGACTTTATAAATATTTCAGAAACGCTATTGCCACAGTCACCACCAATGGAGGCTCAAAGAGTTAAAGTTGACCAAATCCTTTCTTAACGGAGGTATTCCCAAAGGCTCAATATTCGGGCATCGCATAAGTGTTCACTGCGCATACTTTTTTCCTCCCTGACAGCTGCTTCTTCTGTACATCAGTGAACCTTCCGCTGAACATTGAAGCAAACCTGTCCTTCAGAGCATAGCTACGAATAGATAGACACGTGTAAAGGTGGGCGAATGAAGGATCGATCGATGTAAATGTCATCCTAGCCGTGGACGGGATGCTGTTCTTGGACAATTCCTTTGGAAAATGTCCTTCGTTATACTAATAGGGCGGGTGAGCTGCCACTGAGGTGGTGGTGAACTACTCACCGGCCGGTAGTTAGAAGGGTTATGGCTCTCGTCATTTAAGAGGATAAGATATGTAATGCATACTGTCAAGAATTCTGCCGGCCTACAAACGGATTCCTCAATTAGACAATTAGCCAGTCGAGCATGTACGCTACGGAAATGCTTGTACCAGGAACTGTGAACTGTGTCAAGATTCGGAGCTTTCCATTTCTGGGCGCCTTTCTAAACTTCTCCGTAATATATGCATTGGAATTATGTTTAACAGGGTTATTCTGGATACTGCTTCAGTATGGCTCTGTGTATGGCAAGTCAGGTCAGTTAATGGGTCCGAAGCTGTTGGCCCACGTTTCTTGCTTTTCCCGAACTGAACACTATGAACACGTTAGTTGTAGGTCTCTGTGTAGCGTCGAATTCTGTACGACACCACGGTGACAACGAATGATTTCAGATAATTTGTTCATCGTATATCCTCAGCTTTACGTATTCCAACCAACACAGTTTAGCTAACAGCAGATCCAAACTCATGAAATAATGAACCTTTGGGACCCACGAGAAGGGAACAAGAGTGAGAAGAACCATGAACAAATTTTTGTTAAAGAAAGTTTCTCTATATGCTTAGTGGTAAAATTCAATCCATAGATATCTGGAGTTGTATTTTTGTCCCTTTTATTTTAATTCCCGACGACGTCGGGAATATTACTGACACTGACATGAAAAGAGCATATGTGCTGTTTACACTGAATGTTTGCAAAACCCCAGAGAAAATTGCAGAATGCCAAAAATCTCCGGATGTTTTGCTGAGAAGCACTGCCTCTGGGATCCTTTCTAATACCAAGTATGAAGGCTAGTTGAAGGATAGTCAAACAAGCACCGCCGTGAAGTCATTGACTTTCTTAGTATTCTTAGGTATGTTTAAAATATAATTATTACGTTTTACACATAAGCTGTCTACATTTATCGTGTAATAAAGAAGCAAAGGATGTGGAAGGCTGTGCTGGAAGGAAACCTCTCTAGGCAAACCTGTAACCTAATTAACCCCTTATGAGGTAGTTTGATGATTATAGTGGAGTAGAGTAATTGGTGTGGTTTCATACCATTAGTTCAGAGAAATACATACCCGGCTAAGATTCAGAAAATAAGCCAAGCAAAAGTTTTCAAACCCAGAAGCATATAGGGAGTTGTATCCTTTCAGAGGGGTGAGAGTAATGCAGTTCTGTGTCCATGAGATAATGAACACATTTTCAAAACTAAATTCTACGATTTTATTTATTTGCCCTAAAAATGTCTAGCATACAAAATGAAAACGTGGGGCACGTGGAAGAAAAGAATAATTATTTAACAACCCTCATAAGTCCCACGAATTTGATATTCTTTACTGCAAACCATTGAAAGGATATCAACCGTAGGCACACCCTTTTTAAAGTCTGTAAAATGAAGTTTTAAATCTCGGAAATAATTGTAAGAAGCAAGGCGTGAAATCACTAAAGCAGCGACTTGAGTTCTTCATCAAATATTATTTGAATACTTAATTTCCAGGCGCTTTTAACTTTTCTCGTTAGTGAATCGGAGTGCTTGCTCTGAAGTAGGTCATACCTTGTTTACATTCCATTAAGGGAAATTATGACTAAATAAAAACAGAAGGAAAGCTTTTTTCGCTTCCACAAACTTTCTATAGGGAAGTATTTTATAAAATGTGATTTAATCTTTATTATTTTAGTGGATTCAAATGGATGTATTTTGCCCGCATTTTAAAAAACTGTTAATATCTGATCAGTTTACGCACAGACCGATTTCATTTTCTAAAGCTTTTGCATTGAGCGATTACATTAGCTAACCATGAATAAATAAACAGAAGATAAAAGGCAGATAAATCGCAATTAACGCTTTCCGAGATGTTCAAGATTAGTGAACTTCGCCTTCAGGTTTTTGTTTTTTTACATTTTCACATGTGAAAAGTTATTTACGTTACCTTACCAGCATGGCCTTACATAATGTTATGTCGGCTTGTAAAAACAATTGACTACAGAAGGCTGCTGTGCGAAACGAAACCAATGATACAATCACGCAACACGTCAAGTTTAACACAAAAATTAATGAGAACAGACTTTCGCAGGCAAAGTAAAATGGGACTTTAACAAAAAATTTAATTTTATTTAAGAAAAGCGAATAAATCAACTTTTTTCTTTTTTGTATTGTTGAGCATGGCCTGGTGTTCAATGATTTAAACACTGAATGGGTAAAACTAAATATTTTGAGCACAAATTGATAAACAGAGAAAAAATAGAGAACATAGAGAATATTAGAACAATACTGAGGATCAGCGTTGTTAGATTGACGATTTTTACATTTGCAATTTTGATATCTCGCGATTTGTATAGTTCGTGGTGAAACGTGTCCAAATTCAATTTTGACTCAATAAACATGAATAGCAACTTTACTAATGGAAAACATTTTTCTGGTAATGTTGTCTCACAACAGAAGGAAGAAAGTAAGAAACATCTTATGGCAAAAATGTAAATCTTAAAAGGTTTTTGATGAAATTGTAACCGACAGTTGGAACCTAGAATCGGTTTTAAAATGTCAGAAAAGAGAAATGGTGATCAACCTCCTAGCTGAAAGACACCGAACTCGAAACAGTGACCTCCCAATTTCCGATCGGGTGCTCTAATCTCGGTCCTAATAATTGTTTCAGAAAATCAATTTTAACCAACCACTCTTGAAAGTAAAACTTTGGAAATTTCCTGATAGCTTTTGCCGATGCTGACATAAAAGTCAGCCGAAATCAAAAATTGTAGCTTTCGAAGCTATAAATTGGCAGGGGGAGGGTCAGCCGTTTGGTTAGCTCAGCAGTTAGAGCACTCGTCTGAAAATCGAGAGGTCACTGGTTCAACTCCAGTCTCAGACGCTGGCTTTTTCTTGTCAATATTCTCATTGTTCATAATGCATTTAGCCTTACGCTACATCAGGATTCTGAAAATTACTATTACATATAATCCAAAGTTCTGCGTTCAATGTGTTAATGAGAAGGCAAACGAAAGTAGATGATAGAGCGGAACCTTGCGGTATTCCGATATGAAAATCTTTCTATAAGGAAGCGGTTTAGGCTAAATATTTTAATCTCAGCCTAATGAAAATTATCGAGACAATCATTCAAGCCTTCAACGATAAATGCCATCATGGCTTACAAAGTCCAACTGACTTAAGAATTAAGGCCAGAAGACCGTGAACAACTTTGAAAGTTCGTTCATTGGGTACAGAAAACGCAAGAAGGTGACCCCAGTTTTTTTTTAAGAAAATCGTTTTGAGTGATGAGGCTCATTTTCATCTCTCTTGTTACGTAAATAAGTAAAACCGTCGCGTCTGCGGATCTGAAAACCCAAGAGAAATGGTCGAACAATCTTTCCATCAACAACGAGTAACAGTTTTTCTGTGGCTTTTGAGCTGGCGATGTCATTAGACCGTATTTTTTCCAAAATGAAATTGGTGCGGCCAATTCAGTGGTGTGCGTTATCGTGAGAGGATGACTGTTGTATAATTTCTCGAAATGGGAATTTCAATTGGCCGCCCAGATCATGCGATTTAACACCTCCAAACTTTTTCCTTTGGAATCGGCCTTTCGGGCATATAAAGCAAAGAAGTGTCTGAAAACAAGGCAGATCTCGCATTTCCAGAGGAAGTAAAGATCTGTATAGACTTCACAAGTGACCCCCTATATACAACGAGAATATTGATGCGTCTGTAGCATTGAAAATCATGGTTTGAAATATCATTGATGAAATATCTCGAAACCAATCACGTAATTCACAATCGATTTTCTAGTCCCAGACGCTCAATTGTGACTTGATTACGTTACTTACCCGACGCTGTTATCAATATATAACATAACATATAGTATAACTTTGACGAATCAGTGGTCGTTACGCTCTTTTAACCAAACTTTCAGCATTTGGTCTGGACCAATCTTTTCTCACTTGAATTTGAAATTTCCTTCCGACTGCTCCATTCGGACAGTATTACCTTAAACTCTTATAGCGCTTCAATTTTGGTGTACCGCAAGGTTCTGTATTGTTTTCCATTCTTTTTCTGCTTTTCATTTATTATTTGTCGCTAACTCTCGTGATATGGCAAGATCGTATAATTAGATCATTTAACGACTACATTGCAAAAGGTCTTGTTCGAATGTGGAACAGATTACCATCTCCTGTTTTCCCCTTAAACAATAGGCCGCAGCGTTTCAAGCAAAATGTGCACCGGCAGTTTCACTTAATATCCTGATTCCTTTCCTCCCCATCCTGTTTTCCTTTTCGTCAAGGCTGTGCTATAGTATCTTAGGGTATCCCCTGAGCACAGGCTGCACTATGAAGAAATTTCAGCATAGATACCTAAACAGAAGATATAGCTCCCTTATTTACCGCAGAACAATGATGTCCTCCATTATTTATAATTCACAATTATCTAGACAAAGGACATAATAGGCAATTTTCGAAACACATCTTGATCTTGATATATATTTAGAAACTTTTAATTACAAGGAGCAGTTTAGTTTGGATCATCTATAAAGGAAATAACTACATCAAAGTAACCTATAAGGAAAAAGTAGTAGCATTAAAATTAATACTAATAATGAAAAGAACATAAAAACACTGCGGAATGTGTTTACTAGTTAATTGAGGTAATTGGCAATTACTTAGAACAGACGTCTGTCAGTTTATATTTAATTGGAAATTAAACTTAATTCTTATTGAAATTTGGTGTTATGTCTTACCATATTTCGAGGGTTTAAGCTATGGAACGTGCATAAGAAACAGGATCTTGGGCTTTTTTTTGTATTATTATCAGTTGTGTGGACCATAAGAAACAGTCCCCTGAACTTAGGCCATTACTAGGTCCATTGTTCATCCAACCATGTTAGTTACAAAATCCGTGGGAGCAGATGTTATCAACGGTCCAGCCAACCGGTTGACTTTATGAAGCCCAGGATACGCTCCCACCCCCTTTCGCCCACCTCATGCAGTTCATCATAGAAATGGTGTCCCAGGTATCTACGTCTTTTTG
>QYTT01082943.1:22004-39292 GCA_006980735.1 Dasypogon diadema
ATCGCCCAAATGCATCCAATCAGTGGAACGTGCATACAGGATATTCATTTCATCTGGATTCTGGAATAGAATAACTTGTTCATTTTTCTTTTCTGAGGAGTAGTAGTACGATCCAACTGAGAGTATGTCTGCATTGTAAGTTAAAGTTTCAATGGATTGGAGTTAAAAGTACTTCTAGTAGAAATGGTTTCAACAAGAATGCGGTACTATATGGAACTTGGATGGATTGTGAATAACGAATTGAATAGGTCTAGAGTTTGTATTTGCATTCTCCAGACTTTAGCTATACGAAAGGGAAGGGTTCCGATTAAAATCATAAAATCAAGTGGCTGCATCAGAGATTCACATCTTTCAGGTTGACTTTTATACAGAGTTTGAATGGAAATTTCTGAGAAGCAGCATAATCAAGAGCTATACGTTTAGAACTGAATTACTTTAATGAATGAATACTTGCCTAGGCAATAAAAATTAATTAGGCAGTAAAAATTTCTCCAAGAGTCATGCTGCATAAACTAAGCAACCACCGAAAAAGGTATCTTAAAATTACTAATTTTACTCACAATAAAATAAAAGAAGTGGTCATTCTAAAGTGACTTACAGATGGTTATCTGTTGTGAATTTCATTATATACATTTCTGGGGTATTCATTTCTAAGATATATAAACAATTTGCCTTCCATCATATTCTTATGTTTCAAATGTTAAAATTGTCCAATCCCAATAGTAACATTTTGCACCATTTCCAAATAATATAGGACGATAAATCTCTTCAAATAATACGGTAAAACCTACATATTCTGGTATGAGTTAGCACCAATGCCAACGTCTTATACAACGAGATAAATAGATTATCATCAATAATAAGCTGTTTAAGTACATTTAAAATTGAGTTTTTTTTACAAAAAAAAAAGTTTACTAAAAGCTTTGGAGAGGTTCGTCCAGTTTAGTCAATGGGTTGCCACACTAATTTCAACCTGATAGCACTTAGAGGTCACAGGCAACACTCTCATTCTTTGTCAGTTACAAACAAGTTTTAATTAATATAAATAAAAAAGCTCTTGATCAGAACGTAAAATATTCCGGTATTAATGGAATATTTTATGTTCAATTTAAAACTTTATTCTTTTTTAATTTTAAAAAATTATATCTTTTTGGAAGAGCAAATTCAAAAGTATCACATACTTTCCTAAGAAATCTGCCTGCGACAAGATCCTTACTTTGATAATATAATAAAGAGTTATGGATGGGATAACCTGATATCGCTGAACGTCTAAATGTCTACAGATAATTATTGTCTTCAGATGTGGATGAACTTAACTACTATTTGAACTATCTATTATTTTCAGCAATACTGTAGAAGTTCTGAAATCGAAATAGTTTCTCCATATAAACATTAACAGTATAACGAAGCTGCAGTTCCAAAAGTACATAGAAGGTCTCTAGTTCTCTCTAGTTAAAAAAAAAATGCATCTCTAAAATTTAATTCCTCTAAGTTTTCTGCCTTGTTTTAGGCTTCTTGTGACTTGAGGCGAAATGATCGAATGGCAAAATGCTGTATTTTTTCTCAAGTACATATGTTACTTTCCCGTGATGGTCACTATGAAGTCATCGATACAAGCAAAACAAAGCTATAGCTACCTAACTTGAGCAGGAAAGCTTCCTTCAGAACCTTTACGAAGCAATTGACAACGTTGTTATCTAGGGACGATCCTTGGTTTGAATACGTAACATATTGAGGGCGTAAGTTGTAAATGGCGCTGGAAATTATGAAAACCCAAAACTGAGACAGTCCAAACTCATCATAAGTCCCAAAAGAGAAATATTTGGTCGCAAACTACTTACACTAAAAAAAAGCGTTTTATTGGACACTATAGGTTATCAAAGGTATGTCCGGGGGTACTGTGCAAGATTTATACACAACGTTAGCAATTTCTTTCACATTTACAATCATTAGAAAGTGTACTATAACAATATAACAGTTTTATGACTAATTTACTATCAACTTCTTCTTTGTCCTTTAATTGGTCTAGCCTTACTAATAGCTTACATGTCTTGCTTGTCGGGAGCCCAATTTTAACGCATATCTTTGAAATGTGTGATAGCTTAATACGGAGATAGGTAAATGTATCTTGGCTCCTCGTTGAGAAGTGCACCATCTGGGCTAGAAGGAAAACTCATTACTAAAGCTAACCCAGTGCTGAGTTTCGTAAAGCACTGGTCCAAGGAGTGGGTGACACCAATTCTCCGGAATCGTTGACCTCCCTCAGGACAGGATTTCTGTCCTAGCACGCTCTTTGAGGGATCATGGCTTCTTGCATTTTTCGTACCATCACATCGTACTAAATATGGCATGAATGAGCCAATATCATCAATTTCTCGCCTTTTTAATTCGCGTTACAATCCTATTGACTTGCATTTGCCTAGAAGAGTCAAAGGTCAGGAAGGATTACTTTATACATGTGCTTCTTGTTATTCCGGTGATCTTTTCTTCCCTGGATTCCCCGTTGGACTGGTAAAGCTATAAAGCTGAAGTTGCCGGAAGCAACTTGTGGGCGTACTTGAGCCTACAGGGTGGTCTCGCGGGACTCTATTCCTTTTGTTTATGTTATCTTTATCTTTAGCATTTTTTAAATTCAAAATTTTGCGCTCTTGTTGGAGTTCCCACTTGCCTTTTAGAGAATCTTTTATATATACTTTTGTGTCTTTTTATCTTACCTTTGTAGACAGAGTTTGTGTCAATTTTATAGTTATTGTGTCCTTTAGAGTATATTCTTTTTGTGCCTTTCGCTACTCTTTGTATCTTTTATATGTATTGTTTTGTAACTATATTGTATCTTTTTGCATATCCTATGTATATATAATTTGATAGGTTAGCTAGTGCCGGGTTTTTTGAGTCTTCTCCTTTTATAATGTTTATATATAGGCTCTTATATACATAAAAAAAATTATTATTTTAGCTGTAATGTTTTGCAGTAATTAGTTTTTGATGAACTTGTTAAAAATAAAACTAATAAACCTGACGATATAAGGGTCGCCACAGCTGATGATAATGATAATTTTTGGCCAAGTAGACCACTTCTCGAAATAGAAAATCACCAGGATTAATTCTTTCTTAAAACTCCAAAAAAGGAACTTCGATATTCACCTTGTCATTTCACATAAACCTCTTATGATTTTTAGAACCGTATCAAATCATACCCCGAATATATATTACATTATACTTGAGTTAACGTTAGCATTTTATCGACCGGAGGGTTTTGCTCTGAACCTGTGACCTGTTAAACGAGTTTAAAAGGATAGTTCTATAGATATTAAAATAATCTTGAAACCTTCTCTTACATTACATGCAATAGGTACACACATTTCTTGGAATAACGTGAAACAACTAGAAAAAAATAGCTTTCAAAGAAAATCCTAGATTCTAAGGATTCAGTCTTTAGAATACACACGCGCCATAGAAATAGTCTTAAGAATCAATTATTTTGGAAAAACAAAATACGGGAAACTTTTTGAAACTTTGGCGCAGACACTTACAGTCGTTGTTGTTTTGTAAGTCTCCAAGCTGCTCCTTCAAAGGCCACTAGTTAATATATTTCTAAGACATTCTTTGAAGAAAATATTAAGCCTACAGAAGAAAGTAGATAAATTTCAAAAGATAAAATAATCCGTAGTCATCTCAAAGAATCCGTCGTATCACGTCATAACATCAACTTACACCAAAATATCGTGATATAAAAAGATGAAAATAAAACGCACTTTCCGACGGGGACACATTTAAAAGCATTTTCAATTTAGCACACGTCATGACTCAGTATTTATTACCTCATGTGGGGGCAAGTGGTTAAAAGCGTTTTCAATTGTTCCCGTTCAATAAATTAAAGCTCCACCAAGCCTGTTTAGAAACGAAGCTGTTTACCAGGGAAAATGTTACGCGAATAAAAGGTTTCTCCAGGCATCGGCACGAAACCATTTGCCTCACATCCCTTAAGAAAAGTATGATACTTTTCCACACGCTTTGAACAAACAAACAGCACACCTGGCGAGCTTTTTCTCATTATTTGACTCTTTTTAATAAGGCGATGAAACCCCTCTTGGGAGAATTCATTGAAAAAAAGACAAGAGAATGTAAGCGGCTACAAAAAGCCGATTTTTATTCTTGTCAATGCCTCCTTGAGGACTTGCAAAAGGAAACGAGTTCAGTTAGGTGGGTGTACAAGCAGATCAGGTGTGTGTGAAGAAAATGGAAACAAGTATGTCATGAGGACAGGGCAAATCCGTGTGAAAAATGGTCCATTTTTCCAGCTTGACTTACATTAAAAGTTCGGGCAGTGAAGGAGTTTGCAACCCCTCAGACTAAATACCTTCGGAAAAACCTTATTTATTTTATAGGAGAGGAATGTGTAACTAAATAAAAACCAAAAAAAAAATCATCTCATTTTACCTTTTTAACTTCCATTTTTGATCACCAGATCGAATATTCACACGCATTCAGCACTCAAATCAAATCAGGTGAACTTCTTCTAAATTTTCACTAATGCTGAACACCTTTTTTACACTATCACTACAAATGGAGTCATCACAAGAATCGTTGTCATCACTGGAAAAGTTCGACTGAAAATTTTCACTAACGAGAGTAATGCGTTTTTCCTCTGCTGTTGTCAGTGGAACTCTGTCGATAGCTGGATAATTTTCCGGATAAATTCGATTACCGGAAAATTTTGGAAGAAAATTTATTGAAGTTTTCAATTCATTTTCGATTGGGTAGAAGTGTTGTTGCTGTCGATGTTGCTGATGATGATGATGATGATTTTCGTGGTTTTCTTCTTGTTGTGCGGATGGTGATGCTGTTGTCGGCTGAGAGCTATGTACGCATCCTTGAAAAAAATCCAAAGCTTCGTACAGTACAAAACATAGTCCTAGGACAATAAATGTCTCCATCGTAATATGCTAACAAGCATTTCGGTTTTTCTTAAAATTTCGTTCACTTTTTTTCCTTAACGTATTTTTGTAATTTAACTTCTACATTGAGGGGATGAAATATGTTTGAAAATTTCAAATTAGTATAAAGCATTGGTTGTTGGAAATGTTTCTGTCTGGGTAAGTGGCATACATTTCAAGAAATGTGGGAAACTGGGTGAAGAGAAAGAAATTAAAAAATACAGCTCAGAAACTCGTCAGATCTCGACAAACTAAGAGGTTTGTTTGTTTGTTATAATTGCCGACAATATTTGTATTAGAAAGCTTTTTGAGATATTAGGAAGCCCTAAATAAATAATATGAAGATTCTAAGGAGTAAGAAAATTAAAAACATTTGGACAATTGCCTACTTATGTAGTACCATCATGAAATTGCTAGAAATTTTTAATTTCTTACACTAAAAAACGTCCAATTTTCCAGAGAGGAAAATGGTACTCAGTATTGTAAAATCAATAGACACAGGCTAAGGAAACAAAAGAGGCTAAAGAACAAAAGAAAATCTGAGGCCATTGCCGTGCATAAAATACTACTCATGACCTCATCTTAATTTTTCAGTATCTAAATTAAGATATGATGTGATTTTTCCATTTAGCACACCTTGTGCTCTATGTATCAATAGCATCACTTTAATATATATTTATCGCGTACATTGTATTGCAGTAACTCATATTTTTTTCAATTAATGTCATATAAATGTGGGAGGGGCTCCAAAAATCATGAAATTCATGTGACGTAATTTATTCATGGCCCCTTTTAAGTAATTAAGAAAATTAATGACTAATTAAACATAGTTTTCACTTATTGCTTTACAATAATATTCTTCTGAGAATATTTCAGCATAATTCATATTTGCCCTATTTGAGCATATTTCAGTAGTACAACCAAAAATTTCTCCAAATTGCTGAATTTTCTTGTCCGAGTGGGGCACGGAACTTGCACTTGTGTTTTTTATGCTGTGGGTGCAAACTTTGTGTAGAGGATACAAATCCTAAAATGGTAAGTAGTTCATTCACGTAAAAACCGAAAAAAACCAAGATGGAAAGTTTTCCAGTTTTTGCAATTTTTGCTAAAATACCACAAACAAAATTAGCAATATTCTTGGAGCGGAAACATATGCATGAGTGAAGTTGATATCCAAATAGAGGTGTAATCAGTTACCTGTGAGACAAGAGTCATTATGTTCCCTTATGTCCAATAATTTCGAAGTTATGACGTAATATTTACTTTACCACGGTAAAGTTGTATGAAGATTTTAAGTAATTTGGGAATTAAATGAGAAGTTAGGCATACCTCAGCCAGCATATTTCATTCATGACTAATTTTAGCATTTTTCAGCAATATAACCAAAAAGCTTCCTTAAAATGCATAGAAAACTTTGCCGCGGTGGCGTCACGTAAACAAAAATGGCGGAACTGGTACTTGGGCTTATTATACCTTGTGTTCTTTATACCGTGACTTGTAGGTACCAATTTGAACACAATTTTCTTAAGGCTTCATATATCAGCGGATGTTTCAGATGTTCTTTCATACAATTTGTTTTTCTTAGAATGAGCCAATGCATCATCATTTAGCATTTCCCTAATATGGAGGAAAGGTATGGGCAATAAATCCCATTTCAAAATCAATAGTTAATGTGAATTTCTCCAAAAAGTTAGTTCCTATTACTTTGATTCTTAAAAATCAGAATATGTATTATAAATGACAGAGGTGAAATGTAAAAAGAGAGAGAGAGAGAATATGGGCGTCATTTCACATTTGCATGAATAAGTAATATCACATTGATTTAATATTTTATTGTACTCGAACAAAAGGATTTAATTATTTTTTTTTTCAAAATATTCATTCAAACTAATAAAATAGTTCCAATAGTACAAAATTTTCTCTCCCTCTCATTTTAACATTTCACCTCTGTCGCTTATAAGATTTTAATTTCCAAATATCGACTTGGTGATCGGAAACTTTTTCTAACTAGTGCAAACGAAAGAATCCTTATACCTATTATATACTTTCGTGGCGTGTAATTTCGAAAGGATCGCATGGACTTGGAATTAAGACCCAAACAGATAAGAAGTTCTTCGCCGTTCCGGTGATGGGTACCTACGCGTAGATTTGCATTATTTACACATTGGTGTAAACAATCTGTAGACGATGTATATAATGAATAGTCTACGTAAGTAGACAATGTAAACTTTTGGTAGATAATGTAAACTTTTGTTAGACAAAGACGCTATTTATTTGGTTCCTATTTACCACAGCTGATTAGGCAAAGCTAATTATTTCTGTGTACCAAATAATTACATTATATGGCCCTACTTCTGAAATTTTTCCATACAAAATATCACACTTTTAGAATTTATGATTTTATTTTTTCTGACAGCGTGATCGCGCGATGTTTTTTTTTTATCCATAACTAAAAAACGCACACAAAACCGTAAAAACACTGCCTAGAGTAAATCTATACCTTTCATTTCTATTTTATTGTTCTATCCATTCTAACAACGTCAAAATTCCCGGCGTATCAATTATCAGAAACAACAATAACAATAATTGTTGCAATCCATGTTATAGGAAGTTTTTTATTCGCAACATTTAGTAAATTGCTATTGCCAAAATAGAATGTTCATATTACAGAAAAATTCAAGTAGGGTCGTTCGAGATAGGGGAATTTAACTGTAGATACGTAACGGAGTCCTAGTCAGTGGTTATTTCTATTTTAATAAGTGCTTTAATACCATTAAAATAGGAGTCTGAAGATTTGTTTTCAAAATGCTGCCTAACCGCCTCATAGATTTCTTCGTCGGAGTTAAATTTCCTTTCCCGATTTTAGTTTGGCAAATAAAAAATAGTCACATAGGGCCAAGTCTGCACTGTAAGCTAGATGATCCCATTCCTCGAAGCCGCATTTCTTAAGCAGCAGTTTGAAATAGCAGAGATCTGTACGGGCGCATTACCGTCTAAGAGGAGTACTTTTCATAATAGTTTTCCTTTCCTTTTCTCGAAAAAAAAGAAAAAAAAACGCATTTTCTCCATCGTCAGTTTTTATTTGTTTAATTAATCCTTAAATATGCTCAAACTTAAAGTAAACCCCTAGCAAATAAACATTATATTAATTTTTACCAATTCTGCACATCTATGATAATTTCCATAGGAATAAAAATGTATCTCCGCCACTTCAGAAGATCCTCTAAAACCGTTCATTTTTAAGGACTTGTTATGGGTGTATATGTTCTTTCAATTTGTTTTAATGCAAGGATTATCTCTGCAATTAGTGATACTCCTTCCCCTCAACTTTCACGTACCTACATAAGGATAATACCAAGCAAACAGCACCCAGCTTGGAAAATTTCCGCACTTACTTTTCCACATGGGAATAAAATTTCAATTATTTAGGATTAAATATAATCTAGGCCATGTGATGTTAGTCGTGTAACAGAAAAACGAATAAGGAAATGAGTCACACATTGATTTCTGCCTGAGCCATATGGGAGGGAAGGCTCTTAGAGAGCGTTCTCCCAACAAAGGCTTTTATCATTTATCCAAAAGGATCTGTATAAGGCTTCCGGTGTGTTTTGCAGACAAAAACGTAACCGGAACGCCTTCCTTTCTCTCATAAACGAACGCCATTTTCACTTGTTTTAGTGCCGACGACTCCTGGTCCTGGCCCCCATCATACATAGCACATCATCCCCACATTTATATATGTACCTGTTAAGACAGAGAAATAGTCGACAGAGAGTCCTCACAATGCTGCAAGAAATTGGGTTACTCGCAGGGTGAATGAGTGCAAAAAAACGTGGGAATATTGTTGTGATGAATGAAGTCGAAATGTTCAGCAATTTGGAGTAGTCAGGAGTTATTTTTAATGGGAATCCTTTTTAGAATATACATATTAAGCAGAGGGAGAAAAAACATAATGAAATCCGTACAATTGGAGGGCTAAACGCAACCTAGTTTTTTGCTAGTTGTAGGCATTTAAAGGATTTTTGTAGACAGATGAGTATTAGCGATAAAAACGTTATGAGGGGAGGGGAAGATAATTACGTGGGTGAAGTAAATTAATTTACTGGGAGTTAAATGTGTCAAATTAGAAAAGATTCTTATTAAATTCAACAAAAACCACTGGCTATTATGACAGTAACGTAACGTAATACAGAGAAGGTTTTTTTATTCCAGGATTAATTTTTATATAATATATGATCGTACAAAATTTATTTTGAAAGTGACGCAAGACATAATTCTAAGTTTTAATAAAAGTCCTTAAAAATCTATTTTTGCGGTGGTTATAAAAGTGGGCTTAAGCCACCTTCAAAATAAACGGCTCAATTAGATTCAAAAGCAATCACGGATTGTATTTATCATTGGCATAATTTCAAATTCAGAAGAAATGTTATGGTAGCTTCCCGACTTGCGTACTTTAAAATGCATTGATCCCAAAATCCATATTAGATATCAAAACCAAAGGATACCCCATATGAACCAACAGTTTTTAACACTATAAACTCTTGTTTTTGAATCTACGAAATCAAGATATCAAGTTTAAAGTGATAATTCGCTCATACTCTAATTCCCTTATTTTTCCGGAAAATCCTGAAAACTTGTTACTAACCTCCCATGAATATCGTAATGAACCGCAGAGAGGATGCATATACTATGTACCGACAGCTATATAGGAATATTGAGTTCAATTACTTATAATTAAAATGACTTTCCTTAGAACGGAAGCACTTTATTCACAACTTCGCAAATTCTCAAAACTTCCCGCAAATTATGTGCAGTGATTACTATTTTAAGTTTTTGACACCTCATCCTATACCTGGGTTCGACAAATATTCAAGGTGGGTAAATTCATGTAAATTCACCTCACTTACAAATTTAAATAGCTGATAACAACAACAAATATCAACATCGCACTGTCGAAAACCCATTTATATCGTTTTACAGTGATTACCAGGAGTTGTAGATAATACCTATGTTTCCTTTCTCTACACCTTCTTATTTCACCAGTATATATTGCTTAGGGTAATCATAAAAACACTTATTGCCGCAACCATATAAGATTCATACGAAATTCGTCATGGTGGCGCCCCCTAAGTTTGGTGTGCAGTGGTGATCATTCCCAGGAATGTCCTGCCATTTGGCAACTGTAAGACCTCACCCGGCAAAATCTAAGTCACCATGTCATAAATGCCGCTCGAAACGCATGAGAATATGATCAGGTTATACCAACCGAAGTCTGTTGACGAGTGGTATGAACGGTAGCGTGATCGCCCGAAGACAATGTGCGTTTTTTGACGAGGAAGTTTTTGCGTCCGACGCACGACTTATTCCGGTCCGGAGGACCGGAGCTTGCACGAAACCGGTTTTCTTTCTCAGTTTTGTTTTCAGATTTCTTTCTGCTCTCAACTTTGTCGTTTCCGGAGAAAGTGATAGCTCTCAAGTCTCATCCCACTCGAACTTTTGAAATAAGCACAAAGAGGAATTTGAAAAGCTTATTGATGCTAGATTGTTAGCTGGAAGCAAAATTGAGTCCCAAGCACAACCCGGCTTCTTACCGCATTTGTCCCTGTCCTATCTCTTCTCCCCATTTATCGTGCGCAAAAACTTTCTCGTCAAAAAGGGCACAATAGGAAAGGTCAAAGAACCCTCTGGCCTCTACCAGAAAAATAGTTGGGAATGTGGAAAGGAATATGACGGAAAAAATTAAAACTCTCGGAGTGTGATGAGATAGTAGTGAGAGGAGGGAGATTAAGACGGAAAAAGAAGAGTAGGTGACACGGGTTGATTTTTGTGGAGAGAAGTTTATTTGAGTTTCCTGCAGTGTGGATTGCTGGGAACCGAGAAAGAAAATACAAAACACAGCAGGAGAAGGAGAAACTGGACAAGCACGAGGAAATTTGCTGAAATTTGAAATGAATTACGCGGCACAGCACAAAGCGGGAGCGTTTTTTTTCCAGGGAGAAATCGTTTACGAAAAGACACGAAGTTCCTATTTAGAATTGGGGTGTAATTGGTACGTAAGAGTTTTTCGCGAATTTTTAAATTTAAAAACAACTAGGCTGGCAATTGTTGCTTGGAGGCAAGAGTGGACAGCAAAACAAAGAGGATTTTGTTCGAAATCAATGATAAGATTGTGGAGGAAGGATTGCTGGTGAAATTTCGCAATTTCGTCAGTTGATGTCACCATAGCAGATATTGATGGAGTTCAATTTCAGATTTCCAAATGATTGGAGAGGGTATAGACGGAACATTAAGTAAAACTAAATTATACTTTTCTATTCATTTCTTTTTCTAATCTGCATCAATTTTCCAGAAATTATGAGTAGAGTACATACCTCTATGGTTTAAAATATTTAAAGAAGGGTTAAAGGAGGAACACATATTATACAGGGTGTATGTAATATAGCTCTTGAGTTATAGAAAAGCTCTTTAAACTTTGGAGGTCTTTTTCGGCCTTAAATAGCAATTCCGCACATAATGACCTATAAGTATGTTGACTTATAGAATTCCTTAGGCTTTCATCATATAATAGTGATTATACTCAATTCCTTTTAACTGAACAAGAAGAAGAAGTAAAAAAAGCAAGAAAAGAGGCCCTGCAAAGTAATTATGTCACTGATTCCTATCACGACATGTTATACGCGGCTATTATTATTGATTGAAGAATTAATTATTCTATGCTAATATGATGGAAATTATAATGGAATTAAAACCAGTGCGTAAATAGTAGCGCGTATGGGCTGTTCAGAAAGTGATGAACCCATTAACGAGTAAGCTACACAAAATCTCTTCATGTGAAGTAATCATCCAATGAACCATAAACGTGTACGGGAGAAATTTGTAACTGGCAAGTGTATAGAAATTCAGTCTAGTGAATAGAGATGCTAATCCAAATCAGTATCATTTGAGTTGTCTCTGTAGCTGAAGTAAAAATCAACTCTCATTAAAATCTCGAGTATGCATGCGGTGGTAAGTGGTTGTTGTATGCTGTTGAAAAACCAGCATACTTAACAGTTATTCTGCGGTTATAACAGATTCTAAAACTCATTCCACATCCGATCGATTTAATTCCATCATTCCGTAAATCCAAATGAATTTATTTGCCTACGGCTGCATAAATTCCTCATTAAAGGCTATTCAATTCTCCATTTAAATTACTCCATTGGCTGGAAATTCAGAGGGAATACATGTGAGTATGGTGGGCGGTCCGAAATAGTCACATAACTAAACTCATTTCCAACAACTATTCAAACAAAACAAACAAGATATATTTCCTTTACTCTTCGACAACATTCTATCGGAATTAGCTATTGGAATCAAAACTTTCCTAATTACATTTCTTGTCAACTTCATCATTTCACGAGAACAATAAATAGGAGCATGCTGCGTGATGTGAATGGCTTTGTCGTTATTTGTGGAGTTAATGATCATAATCATTTCAAATGAGCTTATTATTTCCCTGCTAGAAAAGTTCTTTTACGATTGGCTACCACAAGTGGCACTCTCTTGGGGGAGTGCAAATTTAAGCAACAAACAGCTTCCGTGCTGTGAATGCTTTTTAAAATTTTCAACACATGAATGTAGAAAAAGTATATATATATATATATAATGATATACACCTTGGGAAGTGTAGTAAATGTCATAAATAATGTGCTAATATATATTTAGATTGCAGTTATTTTTCATGGTATAGAAAATGTTATGTTTCGTCAAAATTACTTTTGGGCCTCTTGTGCTTGATAAGTTTTGCTTGTATACCACGGAATAGTCGAAGCTTTTATTAACCATTATTTTTGGTTTTTCTTTTAAATTAGTAAATATTTGAACATTAATTGCTTGTGGATAATTCAGAATTTAACCCTTAAATGCATTCTGTTGCATATCCGCAATACTGATTACTGACTAAAATTTGGAAAATTTTCTGTAGTATATGCTCTCGATTTTCATGTATTGGCTGTCTTTATAGGATCACAAGTTCAATGTATATTTTGTATGTGTTTATAAGTACTAGGAGATCCCTGTGCAATTGCACAAATTGAAGGTGTACGAGTGACATAACGTTTTTATATGTTCTCTCAATTTGCACCTTAAATTTCAAAGCGCGTTTTTTCCAGAGGTGTCCCCTGTAGGCCTAATAATCCTCCTATGCAAGCAAGCAGTACAAAGACACCTGCAAAATATTTTACCATGTAGAATAATGAAAAAAGTTCCAATAAATCCATGTATTGCATACTTATCGGTGGCAAACATCGAACTTAACAACAAAGTTAGCCAGGAACGCAACCCCAAATTAATGAACACAACCCTAAACTGATGCGGATCAGTGTTGCCATTATAAAATTTCAAGAAAAGCTCGATGAAACTCCATATAAAAAAAGTAGCTGAAATACGGAACCGCGAGCTTTCTTTGTATAATTAATATATAGATAAAAATGTGTGTTACAAATCGCGATGAAAGTCAGCCGGTCGTCAAAGCATATGTCGCCTTTTCTCAGTAATATCTTTTTTGTTATGAGAGCTTTTTTTACGGGAAAGCCAAAGCAAAAGCTAAGGAGATACCCTATGATGCTATTCAGCACAGTCTTGGCGGAATGAAAAATCGGGATGGAGGATGTGCACATTGGGCTTAAATAACCGCGGGGAAAACAGGAAATGGCAGTCTGTTCCACATTCGTACAGTTCTTTTCACGAAGGATTCTCGAAACAATGCTGCTGTGCTTGATTTTAGAGGTAATCGCCTCAAGCGTGGGTCTAATGTGAGCCTTGAGCACCACGTCAGATGAAGTGAAGTACATATTTCTTGCATTGATGCAGAAAGCCTAGGCACTTCATTGCAAAGATGTGCTCGATTATTATCAGCAGTATTTTCGCGTGAGTTAGCTAGCTCACTGATTCAAATGAGTATACGAAATCAAGGGTACATGCCATCTGCAAAACTGTGAAATGGTTTGGAGTTAAGAGATAAGAGGTCATTAATGAAGAGCAGAAAGAGAGTGGGGGACAGGACAATACAGAGATCTAGGACACGCCGGCATTGATGCTGTAAGCGTTGGAGATGACACCGTCTAAAGTAACAAGAATGGAACCGTGAGAAATGAAACTACCAATCCAAGTAAGGAGAGAACAGTCGGGGCCAAATGCTAAGAGTTCGGATAAAAATTCTAGACTCTGTCATCAAGTCGCCAGTTATATGTTCAGAAAAGAAGCCATATTGGCGATCGTGAATCAGGTGTCTCAAAAACCTTAAACGGAATCGAAGTAATTGTTATTGGTTTATAGTTAGAAGGATGGCATGCCTCCCCCTTTCTAGGAATTAGCTGAGCATGGGAGAATTTCCATACTAGTGGAAAAACACCTTCTGAATATTATCAATGAAACAGTTACCTCAAAGGAAGAGAGAAGCATCAGGTCCGATGGTTTAGATACATTGAGGTTTGCAAGCACTTTATAGATCTCACGCGTGCGAAAATGAAGCAGCCCATGAGATTAGTATTATACGCGGAGGGAACTGGTGGGGCCTGAGTAGTGATTAGTAAATGCGAGTTTGCAGCAAAATTAGCATTTTAACGGACTTAACAAGCGATCATCAGACCTTTATTGCCTCTATGGAATGTGAATATTCTTCTTCTAATATTCTAAAAATTAGTAGATTTGAGTATGAAGTTCATTTTGGCTTAAACATGAATGACTCTCTTTCGACAGGATACAAATCTAGAAAATTTTAGTATATTTCATACTCGGGATTACATAGCAGTCATTTTCAAATGGAAACACCAAGCTTGTAATGAATTTTAAAAAGTTCTGGTTCGTCATAAAGATTTTATTGCCTTTTAAAACTTTCACAATTTAACTAGAACCTCTAAAGACTTGACAAAGTTCTACGGACTGACTTTGCACCCCATCTACTAGCCAGAGTCTATGTGCACTTAAACACCTGAAAAACAAACACCTGAGTGGACTTAAGAGAGTAAACATTTAAAACGTTCACACCTACAAGCTATAATTAAATTAAATCGTAAATTTTATTATTGAAACTTTTTACAGTCTCTGGGTCTTCATGGTTGTAAAATTTGCAAATTACTTAAGTTGATGTTGAATTGGAGGGATGCGATGGTGGATTTGTGCTTTTGAATATTTTCGCTTAATTAATACTGATTGCAAGGCAAAGAGTACTATATTACATAAACTGACTTTTTATTGCAGACTCTCTTTTGGAAGTTTCTTTAAAGTACTTTTGTAGTACTCATTTAGTCGGTTGGTAACTCCTCACTTTTTTATGTAAACTGGAAATTGAATAAAAACGCGCGAAAAGTGAATGCAACATATAAAATGAGCTCTACGATGTACAAGTTTATCTGAATAAAACAAAAACGTTTTGCAATGTTTAACACTTTCACACCGGCGCGAGTCACACAGATTTTGCTAAGCACAATTGCAGCTCATTTAGCATGAGAAAGCTCCCTTACTAAGAGGGCGTCGGCGGAAGCGTGTTAAAATTTAAAATTTTAAAAATAATAAAAATTTGTATAATATAAGGTACTTAGGGCCTATTCCAATCCAAGTCTTCGTCTTCGTCTTTCGTTTTGTTAGAACAGTTGGTGACGTCAGATATCTTGGCCATGGAGCTTAACTAGTTTGTATAACACTTCGTCAAGTCGACGATAGACTTGACTTCATGGAAATTATGAGCAGCTTTTAGCAATAAAACACACATATTTTCGTTTAATTTTTTATTTGTAATAAGATGCTGCTTTTACAATAAAAATTAAATGGCTTTAAGTCAAAATAATATATAAAATGCATGCGTGAAGCGCTGGGCGAAATGTCAAAAATCAAGCAAAGCAATCGAATTGGAACAAACTAGCTTGTTATCTGACGTCACGAATTGTTATAACAAGACGAAGACTTGGATTGGAATAGGCTCGGAAATTCAGATATTTTAGAGCCGATTCCAATCCAAGTCTCCGTCTTCGTCTTCGTCTCGTTATAACAATTTGTGACGTCAGACCGAGACAACCTGGAGCTTGGCTAGTTTGTATAACACTCCATCAAGTTTACCTTCGAGTTGACTTCATGCAAATTATGAATTGATTTTATTCAAGAAAATGCATATTCTTTTGAATTATTTTTGATTTACCATAAGCTAATAGCTTTTATAATTAAAATCAAATGACTCGAAGCAAAATTAATGTGTAATTTCCATCAATTTCTGCCTAATAGGCACATTAGTCTTAACCATGAAAAGGAAAACGAAATGTCAAAAATGAAGCCAATTGGAACGAGCTTGCTTGATGCTCGTCTCGATCTGACGTCACAAATTGTTATAACGAGATGAAGACGAAGACGAAGACCTGGATTGGAATCGGCCCTTAGTAAAACTGAATAAAGGTTATCTTTAAAGAAGCTAAAAATCACTATTTATTCAAGATCACGTGATCAAAACCGGTATTCGTGGATACTTATAATTCAAGTTATAATTTAAAGATAAGTTTTTCCCGGGTTGGGAACGTAATCTCGATTTAAAAGGTCCCGGGTTATGAAAATCACAAATTTAAAATTCATTCTTTTCAAAATTTAGGTAGAAGAATGTGAAGTATTGGATTTCACCACTGACGCTATTCCTTTACTTTATGTAAGAAGCAGCAATTTTACCTTTGAGGCTAGATATTATTGTTTTTTCCTGCGCGTGGTAAAAGATATCTTAGGCTTTTATTTGTTCGGTAACACAAAAATATGTAAAGAAGTTGTGATGGAAGGCGTGATGGTAATAATGTTAAATTTAACATACACGGTCTGTAATGGACAGTGGATATTATCAGTCGGTCCAACTGTAGTGTCTGTTAAGAAACTGATCAGTTCCTCTTTTACGTCTATACGCCTTAACTCCCATCAGCCCATTGGATCATATATGGAACACTATAGTTTCTACAGAATTCTACACTTGCCACTAAGTGTCTGGAAATTGCCAAAAAAATTCTAAGTTGGAAAAAATTCCGTAACTTATTATTTTGGCACTTCAATTTTTCACATTTCAGAATTAGTATTTGAGCAGATTCTGAAATCTACGTGGTTAAGCTTGGACAAACTTGTGATGTAATTTGCAAGAGCCCTCCCAAAAATCCCTTAATATCGAAATGAGCCTTCAAAGCATTTGTGATATTCCTGATTCAACCATTTCATATTACTCATAATAATACGGAAATGCGTAAATCCAGAAGGTAAATTCATCAAAACGTAAACATGATAGATTACAAATGGTCAATGACACCATTCATTCATTGAAGTTCTCAAAAATAAACATGAGAAGTTACGAAT
>QYTT01082943.1:39312-50807 GCA_006980735.1 Dasypogon diadema
ACGCTATTCCTTTACTTTATGTAAGAAGCAGCAATTTTACCTTTGAGGCTAGATATTATTGTTTTTTTCCTGCGCGTGGTAAAAGATATCTTAGGCTTTTATTTGTTCGGCAACACAAAAATATGTAAAGAAGTTGTGATGGAAGGCGTGATGGTAATAATGTTAAATTTAACATACACGGTCTGTAATGGACAGTGGATATTATCAGTCGGTCCAACTGTAGTGTCTGTCAAGAAACTGATCACTTCCTCTTTTACGTCTATATACCCCTTAACTCCCATCAGCCCATTGGGTCATATATGGAACACTATAGTTTCTACAGAATTCTACACTTGCCACTAATAGCGTATTCGAGTCGTCCGTCGTTTCTGCTCACAAAGTACTCTCGGAGCAGAAATCGAACAAAATCGTATTCGAGTTCTTCACCCCCTCAGCGGGCGAGCAAAAATACGAATTCGAGTCGGTTGCTCGCTCGTCGAGTGGGCAAAAATGCGAATTCGAGTTGGTCGCTCGCTCATTGAGCGAGCAAAACAGCGCATTTGAGTAGTACCATAATGTGCTCGACGAGCGATCAGAAAGAGCACTTTTTCGACTCTGGAAATGAAGTGCAGATTTGTACTTTATTTACGATTGTGTATTTGATAAAGTGTCTGGAATAAATTTTGACATATGATACTAGAAAAGCAAAAGTTCACGTTTTTACAATTATAAACAAATTTACAATTATAAGCAAATATGAGAAAAAGATATTGGTTGCATTGGAATTGTTCTCCTCCTCATCCTCAAGCGAAAGAAGAAATTGCTACTACTTTGAATAAAAAATCCACATGTTCATGGGGATTTTGTTAAATTGACAGCTGTGTCATCTGAACATGAAGGAAAAAGTCGAGCACATTTCTGCTCTGCCCAAGAGTTGCTCTGCTTGAGAGTTGCCCTGCCAGAGAGTTGATTTGCCTGAGAGTTGCTCTGCCCAAGAGTTGCTCTGCGCGAGAGTTGCTCTACCCGGGAGTTGCTCGACCGGAAGGCAGATTTCGAGTATACGACTCGAATACGCTATAAGTGTCTGAAAATTGCCAAAAAAAATTCTAAGTTGGAAAAAATTCCGTAACTTATTATTTTGGTACTTCAATTTTTCACATTTTAGAATTAGAATTTGAGCAGATTCTGAAATCTACGTGGTTAAGCTTGGACAAACTTGTGATGTAATTTGCAAGAGCCCTCCCAAAAATCCCTTAATATCGAAATGAGCCTTCAAAGCATTTGTGATATTCCTGATTCAACCATTTCATATTACTCATAATAATACGGAAATGCGTAAATCCAGAAGGTAAATTCATCAAAACGTAAACATGATAGATTACAAATGGTCAATGACACCATTCATTCATTGAAGTTCTCAAAAATAAACATGAGAAGTTACGAATTAACGAAATTCATTCATGCTGACCAGAATGCAAATCCAGTGTTTTTGCGTGGACTCGTAAGCGGCACGAGATGGATCGGGTTACATGTATACCTCAATTAGCCCAGCAATTAGCCACCAAGGTACGAAATTACTGAATCAGGCATAAACATTTTTAAATCAGGTAATTCAGGTAAAAATTATTGATTATGTATAGGTTTAGATTAATATAAATAAGCGAGAATTACTATCACTATTACACTATTATGCAATTTTGATGTGAATCTTTAGTAAAATACATTACAAGGCTGTAACTCAAATCTCAGAAAATTAAAAAAAAACCTTTTTTTTATTGAGTTCAATCAATCTTTGTCTAGAAGTAAATAGAAAATCTCATCAAATGCTATCAAATCTATTTCATTAAGCCCTATTAGCCCTGTGTTACGTATACACAACATTTAGTATTAGTCCACAAAAAAAACATCTTTATTTACAATTTAAAGATAATTTATTTTCATAATTAATTGAAGGTTCCAGAAATAAAATCACCACAAAAAATACAATGAGAATACGATGGAATTTTGGAGATCATGTTAGATTTAACAATGCAAAGATAAATTCTGTAGAAGCTGCAAAGAATCCCGTAGTCCTGCTTTTTGATAGTACATACTACATATAATATACTATTTATAATAGCTTTGTGCTCACTGCATTGCAGCATATTCCTTATTGTATCTTTCGGCGTAAAATATTGCCACCATTGCCTTTTTATGCTTTTGATAGCATTACAAATTCAGAAAACATGTACCACGTCTTCCACCTTCTGTGTATTAAACAAACAGAAACAACAGAAAACAGATATGGATTTCAAATCCACTTTGATACTACACAATAATGAGTTAAAAGAAAAATATAACAACAATATATTCAATAACAAAATATCCTACAAAACCAAACTAGATAACCTCAAACCATGAAAATAAACCTCGAAAAACTTATTGATATCAGCAGTCTAAAAAATTTTTCTCTCTACGATAATTTTTTATTATATTTTTATGCTAATACGCAAATCATTTTAAAAAAAAGGATTTTTTTTTTAATAAAATCTTTGAACAATCATTTTATGAAAATTAAAAATCGCCAGAGGAAAAATTTCGTGTATCTGTAACCCAGCAAAACTCAATTTAAGATTGAAAAGTAACCCAAGGTTACCAAAAAGGAACATCACATCCACTCTGTGGGGTAAAATGTGAATACAAGCCCTCGGCAAAATTCATAACTTAAATTTTAATTGAAAATCAATGCCGAAAACGGAATATCTGCAAGCTATTATTCATGGCAGAATGTACAATAATCGAGACAGGATTTTTTTTGGTCCAGTTTCCGGCTACACAGATGATGTAGAGGGACCTATGTCTAAATGAATCTCGCATTGTACATATCCTACCACTATCTTGCTGTGGAAATTCAAAAGGAAGCAAAAATCAATTACCAAAGTTTTGTACTTTATTACTTCGACTAGTAGCAACAAAAAAGAAACTAACTGAGATTAAATAAGCTGAAAGAAATATTCAAGTAAACACCGGAAAAAAAAACTTCAACCTAAAGAATTAGGATTGGCAGGTAGACAGACAGTCAACATAGCTGACTCTGTCTTTTCTCCCAGTTCCTGCAAATCCCCAGACCAGAAGAAACACCCTGGTGTGTACCTGTTATAGCAAGAAAGAAGCTGGATCTAGTAAGTACTCAACTTGCAAAGAGAATGTGTGACAGAACGAATTTGTCTTCCAAACAATACTGAAAACATGTTGTCTTAAGGTAAACAATGAAATTGAGACAGAGCTTGAACGGTACACAGGGTGGGTGAAAATACGAGAAGGGAGGTGATCAACAACACTGCCCCTAATAAGACAGGACGTGCGTGGACCAGAGGCAGGTGAAAAATATATGAAAAGAATGACAAACAAGTTGTCACCTCAACCTACAATTCACATTCTCTATTCACCGCCCCTACCTCATTGTAAATAGGGAGCAACCTAAAAGTGACAGAAAGTCGGCAAATGAACGAATTACTGAAGTGCTTAATCAAATCCAAAGAAAATTTCAAGATGGGGTAAATAAAAGAGAGCTTTTAAGGAGCTTTGTAGTAGTCGTCCTATCATTTGGATAGTGTTCCTAATACTGATACTAATAACTACTGTTGTTTCGATGACTTAAAAGCTATTGTGTAGTTGTGAAATATTCCACAATTCCCAGATCAGAAACACTTCCACATTTTATTTCGGCTAGATTCTTATTCACGATTTCTCCTCCTTTTTCGTAACAAAACTCACAAAATTATTTTTTTATTCCTGCCTTCAACAATAACAATATTGAAACTTTTCAACTACAAGTATAGAATACACTGAACACATATTTTAGGTCGTATCTGCATCGTATATAAATGGCCTTTTTTTACATTTGAAGGAATGAATGCACGTTTCCTAGTCGATTGACAACAGAAACAACCGCACATATAGACCTGCACTTTATTCTGATCACCTTTAAATTGTACTAAATTATAGAAAGTACACAAAACCGAATTACATCTGTTTTCTTAAATCTTCAAAAGTATCCACGTAGCCTTCAACAACGAACAACAAAACCTTTCAACTTATTCGTCCGTACGACGCCCGTATTCAAGTCAGACTGAAAAATTAGGGCTTATCCCTTACGGAGCAGGAGAAGCTGAATACTATCTACCACAAGAGAAGATATCTCCGGAGCTCCGTGTTTGCGCCATTATATCTAGATACGTGTGGAGTGGAGATTGTATTGTGTAGCACTGGAGAACTATATCTGTTATATACAATTGGGCGATATCCTGACGAAAAGTGAATTTCGGGAGAATATTCAGCACTGTGAAAGCATAAAGAACGCACAACACAACACAACTGAAAAACAATAATTTAAAAGAGAACAGACGCAACACACGTTCGGCTCCAATGTTGGGGATGCTGAAATCTCTCCAACTTGGGGAGGATATGGTTTATTTTTAGAGGGATGTTTTACCCCGCTGTTGATTTCACTTCGACGTCAGAGACCCTAGCGGAAACCTAAAGGAACTATAACTTAAACCTCCTGTCCCGATTTTCCTCGACAGACCGAACTTGCGCTTTGTGATTGTTTTGATGCTGGGAATTGTTTTGGGTAATGGGAGCGCTCACTTGTTTTTATCATCACCACCATCGCCAATTTTCCTTTCAACTTACCCCGCGGTGTTTCATGAAAATTCTCCCTTTTATTTCTTGGTGAAATCCTAAACACCATACTCGGTAAGTTTTAACCTTTTTTAAAGAATAGCTCGGAAATGTGGAAAAAAAATTTGTATATGTAGAACACCATACCAGTTGGGTGGTTAAAAATACTATTCCTCCAGAGATTGGAGATTTTCACAGGGTTGGACAAGAAACAAACGCACTGGGAAAAGGGCTATTGTTCTTTAATTTATGATTGTTCCTATCGTCTGAATCTAATGGAGGGAAAATCGTGACGCTAATTAATTTCTTTTCTGTTTTTGCCTGTGCGGAAGGGATACCAAAAATTTAATTAGAGATTTGCGAGTGTTTTCCACATTATTCCACTTTTATATGGGAATGTATTACCTGAAGTGAAATCGGGAGAAAATGGACGAACGTCGAAGTTGGAAAGCCCAGAATTAAAAACATTAATCCACCCACACATGCAAAGAACCTGTCTTCCACAATGCTCAAACGAGTTTAGATTAGAAGATGGAAGCATCAATTAGAGGTCAATTAGGCATTTCCCCGAATGCAGATTAGTTTCGGTTTGTTATGGGAATTAATTAAGAGGTAATTAAAGGAGCTGAAATAAATGGAGGTAGCATGACTTCAAAGTTGGAATTTCTAATTTAACTGTAAGTTGACAGGAAGGTGAGTTTATAGTTAAATCACGCAATTCAATCGACGTAATTTTCTCAATTTGGTGTTGAGGATGTGATTTGAATGTAAAATGCCCGTTTCAACAAACAACTCTGAACATTGAGGAAAGCACTTTTCTCATTTGCATTTAATTCTTTAATTTAATTTTAAAGAAATTTACATAAGATAAATAAATAATTTCAAATTCCATATTACTGTATGGATAAATAAAAAGAAATATAAATGGAGACAACAGGAAAACAATTAATGTGGCAGTCTTTTTAGTAGATGAATATGAAAAATTTAGAACTTAAGTAGGTACTGTCAGTCTTATAACGTAAATAGGTAATGTCACTATCGGGATGAAACGTTATTTCTGAGTATTTAAGATTTTTATGTTATAGATAAGATAAATGAAGTAATTTTAGGAAAAATAATGGTATAACCTACATTTGAAAGGAGTACTTGCCTTTTATTTGACATGGGTCACTATTGAGGCATTTGCGAAACTTCACTGCAACATTATGTATAATTTTTTCTGAATGTAGGAATCTTTGAAATGCGTAAATTCCGTACTTTTAAACATTTTCATTTCAACAAATCTACAAATATGATTCTTTTGAGATATTTATCCTGGAACAGCGAGTCCAATTTCTAATGCGTTCATGGAAAAAATGCAATCGAAAATTTACCTTGGCGTGGCTCAAACCCCTAGTCTATCGACTTTCCGTTTGTTCCCTGACCTTAAAAACCGTTTCGTGACATTTATTTTGGATCACTGGATGAGGTAAAACAGGCTATAAATTAATGGGTCAAAGAAAAATGCATGTAGAAGGAATAAATAAAAAAAAGATGGGATGCTGAGATGAAATGGTTAAAGCTAATTGAATACTTTCCAAAGTATCCGAAGCATTATAAACCATATTACAATACAGTGAACGGAATTTACATAATTGTATTAAGCTTTTTGGAGCTTTTGCAAGAAAGTTTTGGATTTCTAAAAAGCAAATTCTAAAATGGAAAGAAAACGAAAGATACGAAACATACGACGTTGAAAGAGTTAATTTCCAAGAAGGTCCAGTAAAAAGCTCAAACTCTGATGATCTAATTAAGCCGTATGTTCCAGCAGAGTCAGATGAAAATTAAGACGAATGTGAAGAGGATGGTTTAAATTTGGAAGACCATGAATATACCCCAACACCTGGTGACGCTAGAAACCCTCACTTTGAGTCATGCACAGATGTACACACAGACAATCTTTGATGAAGTAGAAAACGCCGCCACCTAGTTAAAACGGAAGGAGAAGAACCAAAAATGTCAAAAAGGAATGGCTTCTCCTCCACTACGCTACAAAGCTATGCAATGTGACTAAAACGATCAGGTTTAAAGATTGGAACCCCTCAAAAAGTATCATATGAAGAAGGGGCTTATTAAGAAATGTGCTATAGAGAAGAATCGCGTTAAGAAATAACTCATGAGGAAGAAATTTATTAAGAAGTATCCTATAAAGAAGAGCCTCGTTAAAAAGTATCTTATGAAGAAGGAATCTACCCTACGAAGAAGAGCTCTACAAAGAAGCGTTCCCTGAAAAAGCCTATATTTATCTGAAGTAATCCCGATTATGTGACCTTACCGGTGAGTACTCAGAATGGCCGAGTTATAGCATCTGGCAACATCATCCCAGAGGAGATCGAAATTGGAGGTGCATGCGATCATCTTTGGAATAAGACGTGAAGAATATGAAGTCTTGCGTGCAAATCAAAAGGAATAATGAAATAAAATCGAATGTAAAACATTATCCGTGTCTTATCCTTTTCAGCTACTACATTTATTATTTTAGAAATGTGTGAATTGCTCACAAACGGCTGAATTTATAATGTAGGATATAGTTGCACTAAAATCTTTTAGTTTTTTTAACAGTTAACGTCGTCATCCTGTTCCAGTTTTATAGTGTCAGACGTATATTGCGTAGTGGTTAAATCTGACATGCCTTGAACATACTTGAAATTGAGTTCAATAAGATGTGAGTGAAATAAATATTGATGACGGTGGTTTCGACACGGAACTGAAAGTAGAATAATGGCAAATAGGCATTTTGTTCTGTACAGAAAAACTCCACTATTGGTATGCGTTATATTCAAAGTCAAAACCCAATGAAATGAAATTAAACCAATTAAAATTTATATACATATAAAAGACACAATTAAGGCCAGCAAGCTTCATCACAACGCGAAATGTTTAGCTACCTCACGCAAAATTATCGTTTTTGATGGCAAATTTTACCAGTCAAATGTTTACTAAGAGTATACAATACCAATCCTAGCCTACCACAAACCAAACTTTGCATTACAACATTAAAACCACAACCTGCCTGCCGTAAATGCTGCAGCAAAATTCCGCATAAACCTGTCATCATTCAACTGAAGGCAACTCGCACAATGAAACGATTTCAATTTTTTTCCTGCTCAAGGTAAAATTCGAAAATTGTAGGGCGTAATTTTTCATAGCGAATTACAGAAATCGATTGGATATTCATTGTCGACCGATAAAATTCCCCACTCAATAAATTGTGGGTATTTTATTTATTTCGCTCCTTTCTGCACGATTCTGTCTAACGCGTGGCCATGGCCATCGCCATGGTTGCTTTGCTGCCATTTGAGTACAATACCTGAGAAATTTATGTAATATTAAAGTATAAAACTTTTCAGTCTCTCTTCTGGTCCCTGAGATAATTTTTCTACTCAATTAGTTGGATCAATACTTCCAAATCTACCTCTTGACCATTAAAATTTCAATTTCCACTTTGCTGTGTTAACTTTTGGGACAGTTGATCCCACTTTTGTGTATTTAATGGTGTTGACGTCGATAATAAAATTCATGAAATTTTTTTTATATCTGCGGAATTTAATCACCGCACCTGTACCTAATGATTTCATTTTCCCAAAGTGTGAACTCAAATATTATCTATCGACGTAGGTGTTTGATGGGAGGGAATTTTTACATGATGTGAAGGACGTTAAAGTACAGAAAAAGTAGGCCCTTAGTGCATCGAGCAAAGTTGTTCCATACGAAATAAGACCCTTTACGTAAAATCATGATCCCATAATATAATATTGCCCATTATATAGACTTTTGTGACATCCTTCAATGCTGCCTGTACTGCCATCATAAAACGTGCCAACTTCCATGAAAATTATTGCAAAATTTATGAATTGCTAGCGAAGTATGAATAAATTTTTGAATACTTTATGTGATGTAGAACCCTAAAACGAAGCTTTTATGCGGGGCTTCGTTGCACATCAACGGTTGATATTGTTTTCATGTTGACATTTTTCGGGTTGTATTCGATAACCATCGATGGTACCATCAAAGAGGAAAAAACTTGCCGACATCGATTATGAGTTCGTTTTATACTTTTTGTCATTCAATTCGAGTTTTATATTTCCATGGCCCATTTCTTGTAGTGGCAATAATGCTTTACAAGTAATTGTAGCCTTCAAAAAAAGTTGCCACAGATACGCTTTTCATCTACTAAACCATTGACTTCTTTATGTTACAGGCCTGGAGAGCAAAATCTTTAATATCAATTAAAATAAACTGGTGTTATGCCGTTGCCGTTCACGTTGAATTGTAAATGCCCCTTAAGTAGGCCTTAATGCCGAAAGAAAGTAACATATACCCCTGAAAGCTTTGAAGCCTTAGGAAACTAATAGTTCAAAAGTATTTTGACCTTTTCTAATTAAAAATTGAAATTTTTTTATTCATTCCGAAACCTTCCGTAATATTTGTTTCGATTCGCAACACTCATATAAATTCAAGCGATGAACTTAAAAGCTTTTCTCGCTCACTGTATTTTTGCGGCTGTTTGTTTGTTGCTCTGTCCAACAGATGAAATCAAGGCACGATGAGGGTCGGATTTATAACAAACTTTCTTAACACGTTGAGGGCGGCAAGTAGGATAAAGCTTTCGCGAGAGATTCAAGTAGGATAAAAGCTTTCGCGAGAGAATTGTGTGTTGAAATGCATTTGTACTGAGAAAGCTTTTCTCTGTTGGCTCCTAGGGATCGGGTGCCGCACTCAACAACTAACCAAATTTTATACAAAATTTATATTACTTTGAATTTCGGACTTTTATTAAGATATTTAAATCAAATTTTGTCAGTCATTTCTTTCATAATAATTCACAAAAGTCTGTTCCAAAATAGCCATACATAGAACGGTGGATAAAGTTCTAATCTCCTATAAGTGGATATTTAAGAATTATTTTCAAAGAAGTGACAAAATAATTTTATGTGAATATTTTAATAAAAGTCTGAATTTCAATAAAATGATATAAATTTTATTTAAATTCTGGTTGAAATAATTAAGAAAATTCGTTATTAATCCAACCCCCAACGTGCCTTGATTTCATATCTTGGACAGCGCACACGTAACAACCTCAATATACGTAATAAATGCGATATGTAAATTTCTCAAAAACTGTGTAATTAATATGAAGAATTTGGATTCTTCATAAGTGTCATTTTACTTTGGTATAGGTCATGTATACACCTCTATTTTTGTTTTCAAGATAACCTGCCTCCATAACACTATCCCTTTTTGTTTTCCAGATAACCCGCCTCGAAGAAAACCCTATTCTGCATGTCTTTCAAACAATAAAAAGTGGATAGATTTACGTCGGTTGGATGTGGGTACGTATTAAGGACAATGTTCTTCTGCAAATTTTACTATTTTCAAGAAAATAACTACTATACTTTAATATTTGAAGATGTATTGTTAGCCCTTAGGAATAATTAAAATATTTCACCAAATCCACGCGCCGCCATATTTCGGTAAGGTTGTTGGGTATTGGCTAAGAACAACCTCTGATTTATGAATTGTATGAGCTGGCCACCAAAATCACCCGATCTATCGGTGTCAGATCAGAAAAAGTGATACGAGTGATCAATTAGACGAATTTTGGAAGCAACGAAAAGGGTTAACGATATTTTAGTCACCAAATAAGTCACAGCTTGGAATGTTTCAATTCAACAATTGTACGAATTATAAAAAGGTATGAATAATGTGACTCAGTAAAATGCCGTGACGGATCAAGAAGACCATGCACAAGTACCACATGTCCAGACGTCCTGCTCAGTAACCGTTTGTTATATATCGGAAGTAATTACCACAATACATATGTACTATTGAAATTATGTGTAAATAAGAATGCAGATATTTTAACATAATAAAATAAATAAATAAAATAGAACGTGGTAGTCATCTAAACTCAGAGAAATAAAATAGTTTTATTAATAATCCACCATAGTTAATCTAAAAATTGTAAAAACAAACTGTATAATTGTTGTGTCAAATATAAAATGGTACTGCTTATTATTGTTTTTTATTTCAACCATGATATAGTTGTAGTTACTTTACAAAATATTGTTAAATTGACTTTGTTGGCATTTTAGAATTTCTGCGGCTTTTTCACTATGGTCATAATCCAACTAACCCTTTTCCACGATTGGTTTTAACATGAAATAATAGATTTAAACATGTTGAAGTTCAACTTTACTGTTATTATAACTTTAAAATGGACATAGTTATATTTAAAATATCCATGGTAAAATATACCCCGACATAATTAAATTTATTCCGGGCATGGTTAATTTTGTTCCAGACGTGTTTAAATGAGTATGGCTTGTTGTGTGTGTTTATTATGGATGGAAATGTGCTTGCAGTTAAAAGTGTGTTCATATTGTGGATTACAGTTAGGTTTCAGAAGTATAATAGCGTAATTTTGTATTTTAAAGGAAGTATTCAAGTAGTGCGGATTAATTCTTTGTGGTCATATTTACAAAAGTGATTTGAAGTGCATTTTGAAAATAAAAATGTGTGATCTGAACAATTATGTGACGGCAGACAGCTTAACTTATACAATGCACACAGATATACATTTATTAATTTTTCGCTAAAATGCTCTCTTTAATTTAAAGATAAAAAAACTTTAGTTAACACATTTTGTTAGAAATGACAATTTTGTAATTATTTAAATTATGTGAAAGTATGTATTTAATTATGTAAATTATGTGAAATTTATTATTTTTCTAAGAATAAATTACAACGCTTGTTATGATAATACACTTTTTTAAATTCACTTTTGCGTTTTTGTTTTTCCATCATAGCTTCAG
>QYTT01082947.1:0-15426 GCA_006980735.1 Dasypogon diadema
GTCGATCTTTCACGATGCGATTCAGATCAAAGGCAGAAACAAACTGAAGTTAGAGTAGATGAAACTCAGTGTTTGTAACTACGTTTGCAGGAAACCAGCAGGTAAGAATTTTTCTTCACCGTGAAACAGGTAAAGGTAAATTTTTACTGGGACCCGAAATGGTCTTACCTTACCGTTTGAAGTAGCAGCAGGCGGTGCTTTTTTTCTTATAATGAGCAAATCTTTTAATTCTTGTGCAACATTGTGATATTTAGATCTTTTTTGAATTTTAGTTTTGGTTAAATATACTTTTTTGCATTATATCTGGAAACGAAATTAAGCGCAATAGTTTAAATATGTGTTAAAAATATTAAATTTTTTATAGGCAAAAAGATATGTAGGTATAATTGCGCTTTAGAAATGGTAACTATTGTATCTAAAGTATAACATAAACATTTGATGTTGACTGTTCTTCATTTGTTTTAAGTTATTTGACTGCGCATAATTTCGTTATAATATATATATATATATATATATTAAGTTATTAAGTAA
Organism: Dasypogon diadema; assembly: GCA_006980735.1. NCBI lineage: Eukaryota > Metazoa > Arthropoda > Insecta > Diptera > Asilidae > Dasypogon > Dasypogon diadema. The sequence continues at coordinate 532 of QYTT01082947.1, forward strand.
AAGCACCATTACAGCCACTAAGGATAGTATAACATATTATTTACGATCAGGGGCGGATCCATACTTTCGACTTGTGGGGAGGAGGGTTAATGACCTCATCGTAGTAGGTGATCCTCAAAGTCAAAGATTAAACATTCATTTAGAAAATTTGTCAATTTTAATTCTTATAAACTAACATATTATCCTGTTTTTGAATTTTTGGAATGGGTAATTACAGTACGAAAAACATTAACGAAAGCGACATGGAATGACGTTGGCGTGTTTAACCTGTCCTAAATTTAATAATAACAAGGAGTGACCTCACGAAAAATTTCTTCTTACTGCAATTTAATCTTTTTTAAACTCATGTTAAACAGAAAAAACAAATTTTTTCACTGACCAGAAATCAGCAATTTTCAGTAACTTGCTCGTATATGCGTACAGGCCGTTTGTACAACAGTGTGGGCCATTTTACGTAAAGATTTTTAAATTCTCTTTTTGAGCTGTTTAATATATTGGACCTTCCAATCTCTTCTATAGACCAGTGAATTCAATTTCGCAAAAAAGTCTTCAATTGGGCGACATTGTGGAAGATTAGTTGGACTATTTGAAGATATTAAATCAAAAGTTGCAAATATATAAAAGGGGAGGGGGGTCACTTTAAAATTTTAAATAGGAACACCTACTTTTTATTGCAGATTCGGACTCTACGTCACAAAATATCTAGATTTTATTGTTAAGATTTTTTTTTGATTCGCGATAGATGGTGCTGTAATCGCGATATTTCGATTTTTCGCCTTTCTCGAAAAAATACGACAAAAATGTGTTCAATATTCTCTAAAAAGCTATCCAACGATATTAAACTAGTCCTTTCACCTTTTTCCCAGGAGGTGGCGTGAGATAAAAAATATTAACACCCTTTAATCCAATGTTTAATCCATGTTCATCAATGTATACGATTTTATACAGAGTCGATATCAGGTTTGACAATTTGCACAGTTTAAAGCAAATTAATTTTCTGGGAAACAATTTTCTTTTATTTTAAATAGTTTCATTTGCTAAAACTGAGTTAAGTATAAAACATCACATCAGTCGGTGATCATGGATTAGGAATCGAATGAAATCGTGGATATTTTATTGGTTCTTTGAGAGGCACAGCATAACTATGCTGCAGCAGTTGAACTGTACAGATACAAATTTCCGGATCGTAAGTGACCTACAATACGACATCTGGAAGGACATGTTCGTCAAGGTCACCTAAAACGAAATCGACGCATAGTTAATCGTATCGATGTAGATAATAGTGATCCACGCACAGTTACTGTACTTGCGAAGGTACGTAATAACGCCCACATCAGTCTGCGGGAAATCGAAAAAGAAATTGGTGTTCCAAAATCCACTGTTCAGAGGATATTACACGCAGCGAAGTATTATCCTTACTACATCATGCTTGTACAGGAATTGTCAAGTAATGATTACGTCAACTGAGTTGAATTCTGCAATCGAGCCTTTGCAAGATCGGATACGACCGTTTCTTTTTCCACCGAGTCCTGTTTACTGATGAATGTGGGTCTTGTAAACAGACACAACTGCCACTATTGGAGTGCCGAAAATCCACATTGGATTCGGCACTCCAATCGTGCGGAGTTATCGGCTCGCAGTTGGTTGGACCATTTTATTCGAAGGAACGTTGAATGGCGCACGGTGCTTGGAGTTTCTTCAGAACGAACTTCCTGAACTTTTGGAAAACGTCGATTTGGATACCAAGACGTCGATTGGTTTCAGTAAGATGGCGTACAAACTCACTACTCTTGTGAAGTTCGTCGCCATTCGGATCGACAATTTCCAGGTCGATGGATGGTCGCGGAGGATATGTTGCTTGGCCAGCCAAATTAGCTAATTTGGTATCTCCACACTTCTTCGTTTGTGCTTTCCTAGAAGACGTTACGTTTTGAGTTCTTATAACAACACACGAAAACATGAAGGTGAGAATAACGAATGCCTGCAGGGAAATAAATCCAAACGTGTTAAACTAATGCGTGGAGAACTTTGTAAAAAGAGTAAGAATCTGCCGTGACCATCAGGGACATAATTTTGAACAGCATTCGTAATTTAGAATAGCACACACGCAAACACACACCGGTCCTTTTCAGGGCAAAATAATGTGCAAAGTCCGACCGAATAAAATACACTGGCCCTTTTTAGGTCCAAATAGTGTGCAAAGTCCGATCGCGCAACCTCCTTGTGGTGCACATTGGGTAATGTTAATGTTATTAATATTTTTTAGCTTTTTGGAGGATATTGAACACATTTTTGTCGTATTTTTTCGAGAAAAGTGAAAAATCGAAATTTCGCGATTACAGCGCGAAATAAAAAAATTTTTCAAATAAAACCTACACATTTTCGTATTTTCGTATAATAACGAATTTTTGGAACCACAAATAAGAAGATGAAAAGATGTTATTAAACTACCAACAAGAGTCCTCAAAAAACTCTCTAAATAGTTGGATTATGCTCTTTTGGGACAAACGGACTTTTATTTTTCTGAAGGAAGTCAATTAGGTTTTCAGCATAGTAGACGAAATTTTATCCGGCCAAAAAACCCAATATTTCGAAAATAGTCCTGACTCTGGATGTCCTTGGGAAATCGTCCTGGTTTGCGAACCTATGTCTGTAGTTCGGCCACTGGCAGGTGGAAAGGGATCCAGCTGACCGCGAGAAGATTGCCTTCACTATGAGCAGCGGCCTTAAGGAGTGTGCTGTGATGCCTTTCGGAACCATTAACGCGGCAACTGCCTTCCGAAAACTTATGAAAATAGTTCTTGAGTACCTACCGCATACTACCTGCCTGGTATACTTGGACGGCGTCATCGTGAATGTTGAGTCCTTTCAAAACCTTTGACTTGACCAAACTTTTGCCGATAAAACGTCATCTTTGTCAACGACAGGTAAAGTTCGTGTGGCATGTCTCTGAGAGAGGAATTTCTGTTGGCCTGGATAAAGTTACTGCAGTGCGAGAGTAGCCTTCTCCTCACAACAAAAATAACGTCCAGTTATTCCTTTTTACTGAATCCGTCAGCAGAAAAATGACGCGTTTGTCTTTTATTGGAAGTACGTATTCCAAAATTGGAGGGTTAATGTGGACCTAAACGCTTAATTTCTAATGTTTCCTCGAGTTAACGCGAAACAAATGGCTCGGAAATCAAATCGTCAATCGAGTGAGTTTTATTTGTACACAAATCCTAAACCTCGAATTAAATTATCTATATAAATGTTAAATGCCTTCTTAATTTAAAAATTACTTACCGTCTAGCTTAAACACACTTTTTATACTTATTCAAAAACAGTCCACTTCTGCACGTTTTGATAAATACTAAGTAAACGAGCGAATTCCCCCCTCTCACTTTTAAGAGTTCGTGCCAACGATTACGTGGTATCAATCTAAACGCTACTTACACTGTATGCATACAAGAATGTATTTAAAATTTCGACTCAATTTTTCGGGGCTACCCTCACCTTCACCTCACTGCATCTTTCACAGCTATCTGTGTACGCCAAATCCCAAGAAGTAAGAAGCTTCAGTGATTTTAAATCTTTTGACTTGCATTTTATTTAATATCCTGTACTTTCTAAATGAGGTACCCTATGATCTCGGGTAATTTTTTGTCACGAAGCCAATAATCTCATAGGCTTTTCAAAGAGCTATCCCCCACCCACCCCTCACCACACACTCCTTTACCCTTTTGGGGTAAAATTTTAAAACCATAATTTTTGTCGTCTGTTTTGGAAAAGAAATGGATTTGTTACAAAAAAGGGTCATTAATACCCCCTTTACTCTTCGCAATATTAAAGCCTGTGGATAATTCCAGGAAATTTCAAATGATAAAAGGGAAAGAAAAGCCATTCTTTTAAGATAATATAATTTCTCCATTTCGTCCTCCATTTCTTTGAATACAAAGTTCAAATCTCCTTTTTAATTCCTCTTCCATATTAATTTGTCTTAAAGTTTTTATAATATTATTTCCACCCTCTAAAATTCCCTCACGAAGTTCAGCCTCACTTGAAATCTCCGTTGCGTAGGCAATATCCTTCATATGTCCCCAGAGGCAAAAAACTAATGGAGTTAAATCAGGAGACCTAGGAGGCCAACTGACATCGTCTCCTTATCCAATCCACATGCGAAGGTTGTCACTCAGCCGCAGTCATACTTGTGCTGCATAATGTGGTAGAGCTCTGTCATGCTGAAAAATTGGCGTTAATCCTATCTGGAATAAAGAATGGTCCTGTTAATACAGATTTTATAATACCTGCCCACACATTTATGGAAAACTTGTGTCCTTATTCGCGTAACTCTTGGATTGTCTGCCCGGTGATGCAGATTATATAAGTTTACGATGCCATGGCGTGTAAATCGAGCTTCATCTGTCCAAAGAATAGCACGTGAAAAATTGGTTCGATTATTAGCTTGGTATTGTAGGATAATCGAAGCAAAATTTAATCTCTTTGTCAGATCAGGAGGGTGTAGATTATGTACCATGGCAAAGTTATATGGACGTAACGCAACATTTTAGTAAAAACAGGTAAGGCGTTGTTCCGAAGTATTCTCCAAACCCTGTTTTGTGATACATCCAACCGTAACGCTATCCTTCTTGTGCTCATTGTGCTTATTGATGGGTCCTGCCTTACAATATTCAGAACCATTTCCTCAAATTTGCGTCCTAAAAAAATTATAAACAAAAGATTTAATAAATAACAATGGAGATTAGTAAAGTGTTGTGTATTCTTTGAACTGTATATGTATCAAAATGAGTACGGTCAGGGTATCGAACCCGACATGCTCTCCATAAAAGTTAACAATGTAATGAATTTCTTCCGGGCTAAAATTGTGGGTCATTTTTATATTTTAACAATATTTTGAAAGTTAATGCACTCAAATCTCAACTCTAAATGATTGAAATTTTCAATACACACCTTATACTGTCTCATCACGTACCGGCATTGTAAATAGGCAGATTACGAAATTCCATCAATTGTTTACAATTCAGGTACAGAGATTATAAAATGATAATAATTGTCTACAATGCAAGCACAGAGATTATAAGCTTCTATGAATTATGTACAATGCAGGTGCAAATATAATATTATCAAAATCAAATAAATATTATCAATCCTTAAGGATTGTTTAAAGAGTACAAAATTCTAGGAATTGTTTTACTACTTTCCATTATTATCATTTGAAATTTCCTGGCAATATTCTCAGGTAGAAATGGAACATGTTTGATGCTTTACATCTTTTGCAAGAGTGGCGACAGCATAGGGTTGTGGTATATCAATCGAAAGGGGAAAAATAGGTTTTAATATTACGAAAAAAGGGGTATTAATGGCCTTTTTTTAAAATTTGGATTTTAAATATTCATATCTGGAGAAGGAGTGTGAGGTTTAGCTTTTTGGAAAGCCTATGAGATTGGCTACTTAACAAAAAACAACCCGTGATCATGGGGTACCTCATTTAGAAATTACAGGGTATTAAGTAAAATGCAAGTCAGAAAATATAAAATGATTGTAGCTCCTTACTTCTTGGGATTTACCTTTATTTTGTTTTAAAACCGGTTGCACTTAGGTGGATAGATTTAAGTTAAATGAAACAAACGTTTATTGTTAAATTTTTGCTTCGTTTTCATGATTATGGTGGTTTTATTTTTTAATGCGCTGTCTTTTGGAAAATAGTCTTTGAAAATAGGTTGCTTACGTGAGAATAGAAGGTGAGCCTACTTTGACGCTACTTTGGTTAAATCTACGCTGGCCACAAAAGGGAGAGCGGTATACAATTTTAGGACATGAGTAAAGCTTTAATCTTCGCTAATTGTACTTTGCAAAATACCTTGCCTGCTCCTGCTCCACTGTTTCTTTGACATCCATTCGTGTTTTTTTTTTATGTAGAGCTCTACACGAAGTAAAATATAAGACAAAATATGACTAGCTAATGAGAAATATTTAAAGTAATTTTGGGTTTAGTATATAATTTTGGAATCCTTAACTCAAATAACAATAAAAGTCGTGCAAATCTTTCGAAATACTTCGAAATTTTATCAATAATATTAAATCGCTACTATAACATACATTTAATCAAAAACTCTCTATGATGTGTTGGTAACGTCGCCCCTCGTAAAGGTTTATTGCGACCTGTTTCGACTGCTGTCCACTAGCACAAGGCCTCTTGCACTGGTGTACACTGGCGACTTGTTTCTCTTCTTGGTGAGCGACGAATGCTTTCCTATAGCTTGGAGTGTTTTCGAATAGACGCTGACTAGCGAGGGTGCATGCATGCCCCTCTTAATACGTTAATCGGAAGTGCTCAAGGTTTCGGCGCAGGCATTGGTGACCTGACCATTCTTCACGATGTCATTGATATTTCCGAGAGGGTCTCGCCGAAACCGCAGTCCTGCGCGAAATTGTCGCTGCAGATCGACATGATTAACGCTGAGCAGTGTATGTATGGTGGATTCTCCCGTGTTTCGGAGGACTCCACATACCCAAGGCGTTTATCAGCGTAAACCCGTCGAGCTTCACTAGGTTGTCCAAGTGACGTGAACACCTTCGGTTTGAGTCGAGAGCGGCAGCTGTATCTAGCGCACCTAAATTAGCTTTCACACGTCGATCGACGTGCCCAGAGGGCCTGTATAGTCTACGTTGACGAAGGAACTTTATTTCATAGATTCTTCACTTGCTCGGCTTTGCAGGATCTCATGGAGCTTGTTGGTCGATTAGTCCATTATTGAGCACAGACCGATTAACGTTCCTCACAGACTTGTAGTGGAGTGAACTGCCTGTTTAGCTTTGTCTTGTAATTGGCTTGGACGACGATTCGTTACTACTATTTGAGAGCGGGGTAAAAGAATCAAGAGTTACATGATTCTATGGGTCACCCGAGTGCACTCAAAAGACACCTCCTCGTCGCCAGGTTACAGAAGTGAATACGCCTTGAATACTTGGTCTCGGAACTGAGGACCTTTAATGGCATCTGGGCCCGGCTGGGGGTAGTACGATAGAGAAACTCGTGTGCAGCTGACGTGAATACGTGAATCGAAGATGGGTACTTCGGTCTGCATAATGGAGCGCCGCCGGAATCGCCCGCGTGGTGGCCTCTTGTCCCAGTTTTGTTTTCTTAGGGAAGTCGTTATCACCATGTGTGTGTGAAATTTTGTATATGCTTTCTTTCTAGCTAGGCACAACAAACCAAGTTAGCTTCGCTAGTGCTCTTGGTTTGGCCAGCCCTTAAGGCCTGGGCTTGTTATATTGGATGACCTAAGAGGGACCTCAAATACCAATATACTATTATTACTATCGCTATATTTCTTAAACGACAATATTTTTTTCAGTTTAAAAGCCATTTATGAATATAAAATAATAACGTTCAGGTTGCTAAATGTATACAAAAGCATATACAAAAGCATACTATCCGACAGCTCATAAAATCCGACAGCTCAGACGCGACGAATACATAAGACATGTCGACTTAATTAAAGTAAAATAATTTTAAACTATGCAATGCTAATTCCTTTACACATTTACACTGAAACCACAAAACATTGCATTAAAACATTTTACTTAATATTTTTGTTTAAAAAGCAACAAACAATAAGTTAAATATTAATTATTACGGTTTGTGTTGCATCTTTAGCTTTATTTTCTGTTATTAGAAAATTCATCTTGGAAATTAAGAATTAATTTGATTACAGAATTTATTACCAACTGCTACTATAATGCTGCGTTTGAATGTCGTACGTGCCATCATTAATTATTTATCACCCTGTAGTGAAAGTATTTCTGCTATTTATATCTTATTAGGCGCCTTCTTCTTTATTTCTCCCCCAAAAACGATCAAATCGATCACGAGCCATCTCTAATACTTCTGACGCTGCATTTTTTGAAGATATTTCCTTGTCAAAGTTTGGATCTTCCAAAAAACGTTGAGTGTTACTCAACCCTAATTTGCTTGCTCCCGGTAAAGACAAAGGTTTTGAGTGATTGTTAGGGCTTTCTGGTCCGGAAACGTCTAACTCACCTATGTCGTCCTTCTGCCAAGCTGAAATTAAAGGAATCAAATTATAAGAGTTCTTAATTTTGAATATAGGATAAGAAATATTAGTACGGAAATTTTGAAGTTGTGAAAGTTTGAAAATGTGAAATAATTTTAGAGACAACGCAAATTCAGATGTAGGGTATTATAGCTTTGAGCAAACGATTGTAACGCAAAAAGATATTCATGATACACAGAAATAACTACAATGCCATTAATGCGAGAAGAAGAGAAATCGTTTAATGGATGCCCATCTGTCTGTCTGTCTGTCTGTCCATCTGTTTGTCCACGAATTCTTTCTAGAAAGAAATTTTTTTGTTCATGCGGACATTTTTCAAGTGTTCTTGGAAGTGAATTTCACTTCAAAATTTAAATCACATCATATTTCTTAAAGATTTTTCGGGTAGTATGACGGCCTGTAAATGTGAATGTCAGTTGCGAATATGCCAGAAAATACTTATTACATTCTTTTCTCTCCAACATCTAGGTTATACCCTAGATTGGCCTAATAAACCAATTATAGCTTCTTTTCTTGTTTAATATAGCAGTAGGTTAATGTATATGTAATAAATCACACGAGCAACCATCCCCGAATTATAAAACACTTACCATATCAAAAAATATTAAAGATTCTGTCCACATTTTAAAAATAATTAGAAGATCGTCTTAGTTCACAGTACACTGAAGAAAATGTACTCACGCCGGCAGTCGAGTTGGTTAAGATGTAAATCTGCAGATTTGCTCTTCTGCACGCACGAGATTATAGCAAGTAGATTCTAATTTATTGTATAAGGGTCCCAGTGGCTGACACAAGTCTACTGGCGAGCATTACACCTGTAAAACCGCTGGAATATTGCATAGTGAAATCTCATATTAAAAATTGTGAGTTAACTTTATTATTATTAGAATTACCAACATTCTCTTCCCTCTAACTAATCTGTCCTATGTTCTTCGTAGGTTTGTCCCCCAAAACTGAGAAAATAATTTTTCTAGCTAAAAATACAGCCATGGAACGTTCATAGAAAATATTACAAAATTTGCTTCTTATGAATTCTTATAAAACACTGTTTTGATATTTAATCCCAAATAATTAAATTGCGGTTTCTAAATATGACTTATTTCGCTGCTATACTCTTTGGAAAGGAATACCACTTCAATTGCACTTTTATGTCAGTCAGAAAAGGGGATATTTTTATACTTCACAGGTTTCACGAAAATCCGTGGCTATTTGAGTTGGAAGCTTTCTTATACATATATTTATAGGAGTATTAAATATTTAATATATGGTTTAAAACAGGAATATAAGGGTTGAAACGTATGGTTGCTAGGATCTTCATACTTCTGAACTATGCTTTCCAAATAAATTTTATTGTCAAATGTGAAATATTTTTGTCCTGAGCCAGGCCGCAGGGATTCGGCGGACCCTTACTTAGTTCTAAAATAGAATTATTTTTATTTTTATATTTTATGAGGTATATAAAGTTCTTGCGAATCTTCACATGTATAAAGCTACCGAACCTGACGAAATCCCGTCCCTGCTTCTAAAGGGCTGCACATATTCTCAAAAGGTATCTACGTTCAATCAATTCCTAAAAAGGCACAGGCAAGTGATCCCACTAACCACAGACCAATAGCTATCATTTCGATGCTGCCTAAGGTTTTTGATTCTTTTATCAACGCAAAATTGATCAAATATCTCGAGACAAGCAACCTCATCCATGATCGAAAATATAGCCTTCGTTTCGGATATTCAACCTGCGATTTGATCGCGTTTCTTACCGAGCGTTGGCATCATTGCTTCCATAGATTCGCTGAGTCGGAGGTTATTGCGTTGGACATCTCGAAGCCTTCTAGAAAGTCTGGCTCTCTGTCATTTTAGCCAAACTTCCAGCATTTGGCCTCCAAACGTCCTTCCTCCTCTCTTCGTCAATGGGGTGCGTATTTCAAATTCTCCTAACCTGAACATCTTTGGAGTCCAGGCATCTAACAATCTTAGTTGGACGGATTACATCTTGGATTTTCTTTCTCATTTTTGCTTTCAAAATCCTTTCTTGTCATTTCTGCTCTCAACTTTCTCGTTTTCCAGAAAGAGATAGCTCTCATCCCACCCAAACTCACGAAATAAGCACAAAGAAGAATCCGAAAAACTTCCTGATCGAGCTTTTTGCTTCCTGTTGCTAGCTGGAACGAAGCTTCTTACCGCATGTGTCCCTATCCTATCCCTTCTTTCCATTTTTCGAGTGTCGGTGTCGGACGCAAAAACTTCCTCTTGAGAAGGGGCACGTAATGGGAGATCAAGTTTTTTCAGATTCCAATGAAATTGAATTCACTACCTACTACTGAATGAAAACCACTTTCATCATACCTATACTCGATTTTGCTCGAACTAAGCCACTGATCTACCTGAACAATTTACATTTTCGTGATCGAAAAATTGACATCAAAAGCACTTAGTGAAGACAATCCGTTGACATGCCCATCACCCGACCACCGAGCTAGTTTTTTTTAGAATCCCTGTTTCGCACAGTCATTTGTTGGCGAGTTTTTGATTTACACGACACTCTATACAACTTAATATACGTTTCTAGTTTTCCTGAAATTCATTGATTTTATTTTTGCACTATACAGAATAACTTTTTTCATCATCATCATCAATACTGGTGGTATTGTCTCCAACATTTCCAAGTCTTGCCAGTTCCCTCATCACTAAAAAGTGTTCGAAATATGATTTCGGAGTCCCAACTTCGCGTGAATTTCGTAACTATTTAAAAACGTTTTCACATCACTCCAGGACGGAATTCCCATTCAAGTTTGCAAAGCGAGTTTAGCGGATTTTGCCAACAAGCTCTTGCAAAAGATGAATTTTTGCAAATCTGTCCAGTGCGGGACTGCTGCTCTCTCCTCAAAATCATGCATCCAGCTAGACATCAGGTATTCCTTCTTTCCAACAAACTTATTCATGGAATTTTCTATTTCTGCTAATGAAACATTCCAGCCTCAGGGCAAGATTTTTATCAGGACAATTCTTAAAGTTTAAATTAGTTTTCCTTTCAGCAGATTAGCCTCACTTAAAATAACATCACTTTCTTCTTCAAGGAAAAATGCCAATTGCACTTACCTTCTTTATCAGTCCGATAAGCTTAAATCAATAGATTCTAACGCCATGACCACCAGTTTTCACGCTTCGTTCATCTAACTGAAAATTTTTGCCTCTCCATTCCACAGGCCGGCTAAAACTTCTTGTCCTTTTGTTGCAGTACTACAAGCTGTGAAAGACCATTTGACTTTATCTTTTATGTCATGCGTCGCTTCGATGTTATCTTAGAGATGTTGTGCCTTAGGCAAAAACACCATCTCATAAAACCAATTCACACTTTTATTTTAATATGGGTAATCAAATTTCGATTTACTTCGCGGTACTCCAAATGAAATTTAATTGTGCAACTCCGATCTGCTGTCCATGGCGGCTGACAACACTTTCTTCTTCGTTCCCAAAAAGCAACATGACTTATACATAAGGTATTACCTAAGCTCAGGAGACAACCCTATGATACACACAACACAGCTTAGGCGGAAGGAAATTAGGGAAGAAGAGATTGGAAAATTTTAACCCGACAAATGTTGCAAATGAGCCACAATTGTGACATAAATTTGTTACTGTACAACAACCCAGTGGCTTCGCAAGTATAATTGTTGTCAGTAGCGTTGCCTCAACCACTGGTATCCAGATGCGTGATCCGAAATTCTTATTGAAAATATATTGAGAAGAACTATTTACAATACTTTAAAAGATACTCCAATGATAATAATCTTCCTGTTGAAGGTTTCTTAAAGCTTGGGAGAAAACTTAAATTGAATGGTAAAAAAAGTAGAAAAATTAAAAGTTGCTGCAAAAAATAAGATAGGCGCCAAAATCTTTAGTTTGGGGTGTTATATCGGGATAAAATATATATATATATATATAAATATAAAATATATAATCAACATTAGGCTGATTACTTGATACCCTATATGATGTAATTCATCTCATAAAACTCTTCTGTATAAAATTTTTAAGCGATAGGTTGTTTCTTTTTCGAATTATGTCCAATAATTTGCAAATTCAATATGGCAACCCGACCAAGGAGTGGGAGAATGTGAGCTATTTTCATTTTATTGGTTAAGTGTCTCATAAAACTGCTCTTTACTAAATTTGAGAGCTATACATTGCTCCCTATTTCAATTATGCCCAGTAATGCAAAAATTCGATATAGCGGCCTATTGAAGGAGTGGGAGGATTCGCCCATTTTCAAAATCAGATCTACAAAATTTTCTGAAATTCAGACAGACGGACAGACGGACATGCTTAAATCGATTTGTTTTCACATTCTGAGCATATGTACATAATTCATTCTGCTCCAGCATTATTGGTTCTATGCGTTACAAACATTGGATTAAAACTAATATACCCTATTTATCATATATGTTATAAAAAATTTTTTAAGGAAGACACTTTTATTTTTAAACGCACTAAAAAGTAGAGAATGATTTTAAAATGAATAACTCTTCTGTCTTCTGAGGATAACACCATGAAATGTAATATGCGTTCAATATTTAGATTGAAGTTACTCAAACCCAGATTAATGGCTTTTTGGAATGTTCCCAATGAGACATTTTAGGGGTCCCATAAGTATTCAATTATTTGAAAAGAATTTTCTCGCTTTTAGTTTTGTACCGGCCGTTGAAGAGGAAACACGTATTCTTATTATAAGAAGTATAAATTTTTTTACTGCCCGGGAATAAAATGGTGGCATTCGTATCTTCCGAAAATCATATTCGTCATATTCGTCAATGGTTCTCTGCAAATCAAATCTCAGTACCAACCCCTAAATTAAGCTTATCACTGAGAAAGGTTTTGCTGTGTATTTGGTGGGACGTGGGACTCTAGTGGCATAATTCACTTCGAGTTGAGTTGAAACCTGGAGAAATAGTTACTGCTGAGTTGTATTGTTAACAATTACAACGGCTGTATTCAGAACTGTTGAAAAAGTGGGCATCTTTAGTCCACAGAAAAAGTGTAATTACTGCAACATTTCAAAGTAATTGAAACGATAATTAACGATCCCAAAAAAATATTGACTCGAAAAAAGCCAGCGTCTGGGATCTTAATTATTTAAATTGGAGAAAAAGATTTGATCTCTTAAAAATATGTAGAACTATATTGATACTTCATAACTTATTAAAAACTAGAGAAATACTTTTCACAACTCTTTCAAAGGTCAGATCTAGATTCAAATCTCATGAAAATAAATACAAATACAATACAACAAAAATGTATTGGGAAGTGGCCTCATAGAATAGTCAATTCAGGAAAATAGCTGTAGAACTTTCCTAGAATACTGAATATGTGCATAGAGCAAGTAAACAATTTTTTAAGCCAAATACCCAAGCTTTTTGCAGATTCAACATAAGGTATGATTACCTTATTTAACTTAATCGACGGAAAATCTGTTAAATGCATCTCTCTCCTGTATACAAGTAAGCAGTAGAAATGCTTATATTGAACACTAAGTGATTGCGCTTGGGCCTGTCGTAAATTCTGTATATGTCATCATTTCGTCTAGATATGTAATCAAATCAATAGGTCTGCCCAGGTAGACTTGGATATCGTCAGCGTACATATGTATATTGGCATCAACTAAAATAGTGCGTAGGTCGTTAGTGAAAAGACAAAAAAGGAAAGGGCCCAGTATGGAGTCTTGAAGTATACCATTAGTGAGACCTAACCAAGACGAAATGGACTTGTTGAATATTGACTTGTTGACTCCGACAATTTAGAAGATGGCTCGGAAATCCTTAGTTTCAGAAGCTAAGCGATTCTTAGATGTGGGAACAACAGTAGCCGGCTTCTATAGTGAAGGGAATCGATGCACGGCAAAATAATTTTAAGGAAGCGAGGATGGATATTATCAGGACCCATATCGTTAGATTTAATATCATTGACAGCAGCAATTAACTCGTTAAAATCAATGCATCTGAAGGTAAAATTACCTCTTACAAAATGTAAATGATCGCTATTGTGCTCACTCTCACTCGCAGGTAGTTCCGTTACTGCCGACAGATGCCGGTATTGAGGTAAAAAGGTGTTGAGAGTGTTGGGATCAAAGTTACATTTAGGAGACTCTTTACCATGCACTCCGAGTTGATGCAACGTCTTCCAGAGTTTTTTTCGGAAAAAGTTCAGGATTAAACTTGGAATGAATGGAATTGTTATCTTTGGTATAATAAGTCCTTTTCTGCAATTAGTCTACGAATTGCTTCCGTGAACCATGGACTAGTGCGAATTCTACATTGGCGGACTGCAGGAATATACAGGAATATATAGATATTCACTCACTCTGTAAAGTGGATTACCTCATCCACACTGAACCTATTGAACACTTTGTTCCAAGGCAGAGAGAAACATTCATCATATAATATAGACCGTCATAGTTAATACCAGAATAGTCCCTATATGTGTAAAGGGGAGGTACCAAGAGATCCACGAACATATCGTAGATCATAAATTTGAAATCATGGTCAAAACCATAGGGTGGATTTATTTGATTCGTGAATAAAACGGAATTGAGATTAACCGTTAGGAAAAGGTAAAGTAAGTAATGGAATACAACATTATTATAAAATGCATCAACAAATATGAGATTCATTTTGCTAGCGATACAAAACTGAAATAAACCGAAATACTCGCGCAAGAGACATGAATTTTAGCTAAAACAAGTAAAAGGCGTTTTGGTTTCATTTAATTTAATTTTTAGAAATGTTTTACAAACAACTACGGCCTTACTTTTTATAAACCT
>QYTT01082947.1:15446-35668 GCA_006980735.1 Dasypogon diadema
TTGGCTTGTAGAATATGTATATATTTTTACTGTACATACATGTTTTGTTTATTAAAAGAAGCTTTTTCGATTATCCGTGTTTTTCGATTATCCGGCATTCCTTAGCCAAAAGTAGGCACGGTTAATCGAGGTTTTACTGTATATAAACATAAAATATATAATCAGCATTAGGCTGATTACGTGATACCCTATATGATGTAATTCATCTCATAAAACTCTTCTGTATAAAATTTTAGAGCGATAGGTTGTTTCTTTTTCGAATTATGCTCAATAATTTGCAAATTCAATATGGCAATCCGACCAAGGAGTGGGAGAATATGAGCTATTTTCATTTTATTCGTTAAGTGTCTCATAAAACTGCTCTTTACTAAATTTGAAAGCTATACATTGCTCCCTATTTCAATTATGCCCAGTAATGCAAAATTCGATATGGCGGCCTATTGAAGGAGTGGGGGGATTCGCCTCATTTTCAAACTCAGATCTACAAAATTTTCTGAAAGTAATATATACCACATTTCAGCCATCTAGCTCAATTCATTCTCGAGTTATCGTGTTTACAGACAGACAGACATACGGACATGCTTAAATCGATTTGTTTTCACATTCTGAGCATTAGTATATAATTCATTCTGCTCCAGCATTAGTGGTTCTATGCGTTACAAACGTTGGATTAAAACTAATATACGCTATTTATCATATATGTTATAAAAGAGTTTTTAAGAAAGACGCTTTTATTTTTAAACGCACTAAAAAGTAGAGAATGATTTTAAAATGAATAACTCTTCTGTCTTCTGAGGATAACACCATGAAATGTAATATGCGTTCAATATTTAGATTGAAGTTACTCAAACCCAGATTAATGGCTTTTTGGAATGTTCCCAATCAGAGTTTTTAGGGATACCCATAAGTGTTCAATTATTTGAAAAGAATTTTTTCGCTTTTAGTTTTGTACCGGCCGTTGAAGAGGAAACACGTATTCTTATTATAAGAAGTATAAATTTTTTTACTGCCCTGGAATAAAATGGTGGCATTCGTACCTTCCGAAAATCATATTCGTCATTGTATACTTTTATATGGAAATAAGATTAGCCGTTATGAAAAGGTAAAGTAAGTAATGGAATACAACATTATTATAAAATATACATGAACAAATATGAAATTCATTTTGCTTGCGATACAAAATTGAAATAAACCGAAATACTCGCGCAAGAGACATGAATTTTAGCTAAAACAAGTAAAAGGCGTTTTGGTTTCATTTAATTTAATTTTTAGAAATGTTTTACAAACAACTACGGCCTTACTTTTTATAAACCTTTAAAATATTAATATTTAACGTTTAATTAGTGAGGAAGCTGAGAAATCAATCACTAAGAGGCGAGTTCTTCTTTGTATCCGTCAATATTATAAAATAACAGATACTTGTGTTAATGAATGATAGATTGAGTTTGAGCTACGAGTATCTTGCACTTAATGCAAAATAACTGGTGAAATATGCACATTTTATCTCTACTGTCGAAACGAAAGCCATACCTCACTAGTTAAAAGTTGAAACTGAAAAAAACAGCAACTATGTAGCTATATATATATTCTGATTGAGTTGGTGAATTATTAAAATACGAATATAATTTAATTTCTTGTGAGATTTTTCTCTAATTTATTAAATTCTTTTGCAATGAAGTAACTTTTGCCTGTCACTATCCATGTTATGTAACTATCTATGTAACTTTAGAATAAAGTTACCTTTCATTTGTTCTTGTTCTGCTAATTCAGGAGGGGCGGATTGGGGTGCTGGTGGTGGTTTTTCCACTGGAGTCGATGCTTTAACTTCACTTTGAGGACGACTGAAACTTTCACCTATAAAAGAAAATAATTCGATGCATTGTGAAATAATTTTTGTATTTGTACTTTTAGGTGGGTGTAGGTATTACCTTCTTTTACATTTTGAGTAACAGTAAAAGTTTTTCCTGTATCTAATGGAACTGTCCAGTTTACGGGATCTGGTGATCTCATTATAATTTGTTCCGGAGATTTAACCCTAGTGGGCTCGGGAGGCGATTTCACAATGTGTTCGGGAAAATCTTGAACAAGTTGTGGGCTACTCGATGCAGATAATGGGCCATTTTTATCTTGAGCATCATCGTTATCTAAAATATATTTACGAATATAAATTAATAATATTTTAAGAAATTATCAGAAGGACTATATTTTCTAAGGACTTTAATATCTATAAAATTAATGTAAGTAAACGTGATGGTTGCTATTAAAATTAAAATGTTATAAATAGTTTTTCTGTTGTAACAGTTGAAGGTAAAAAAGTGCTATCGAATTTATGCAAAAGAAGATCTGTTTACATAATATTACAGAATGCAACAAGAATGCCAAGAAAACAACACCAAATTGCGGTTAATACAATAATTTTATCTGTACGCTACTCACTTTCTGCCAATTCAATATCCTGATTTTTAATAGAAGGACCATCACTAAAGAGCGCAGGATCAGTCATATCAGCAGTCACCTTATTGATCATTGTCGGTTTTTGCCTCAGTTGCTTAGAGGCTTTATTAATCTTGCGCATAGGCGGTTGGGATAAATTTGTAGCAGTTGAAGTTTTATTTGTATCATTTTGTAATATTAATATGTGATGACTACCAGGAGCTGAATGAGTTCTACCACTATGAGGCAAGGAGCTACTTTTTGAGCGGGAATGGGTTGATGTGGAAAGGGTTGCTAAAAATAGTACATCAAATTAATGAAACTCTTTACGACGTAAGAATTATGATTAAAAGAAAACACTTTATAGATTATAATGTCCATCACGTGAAGTTAACTATATAATACTCGTATCTAATTTATATTCCGACACCAAATAATTAAATATGCAATATTAACACGAAAGAAGTGACTCAATGTAGCTTCATGCTGCAATATTAACACATTCATTGAAGAAAACACTTTTCATTTAAATAATCTAATGAGTTACTCTAGGAAAATGTATGTATATAGTATAGTTAAGCCGAATAACGTAATGCTTTTATACTAACATGGTCTTGGTTTCCTTTCCGTTGCATTGGGTGTAGTTGCGGATACTTTTTTATTTTGCTTAGAAGCAACAGTGGCAGTAGGAGCTGTGCTAACCGATCTAAGTTGACGTTTCGGAGACTCATTTGCACCAACTACGCCAGGACCTACGGATAACGAACGACCTGAAAGTGTACAAATTTCTTGTCTTTTATTGTAAATTTTTCAACATTGTATCTATGGATGGATGTTTGTTTTTAAGGCAACAAGCTGGAAATTCAGAATACGCATTTTACATATACATATACAGTACATGATTATGGACTATGATTCACCGTTTCATTAAAACACTTTCATTTTTTTTTCACGCAATAGGATTTAAAAAAAACGTTTTTGTTTCGAGAATCGAGAAAGTCATGTTCAGAGTATTATAAACAAATGACTTAATTACAAGAAGACGGTTCAGAAACGATGTACAACCAAAATCTAACGTTCATTTCTAATGTTGATCAAAAAGTAATTGCCACATCGCGCCCCCGCTTAACAGAAAATTCGTTGTTTTTCAGTATGAATATAAGTAGATTGTGACAGGTTGAAATGAACCGAAATTCTACTTTATCTCGGGAACTAGGTAACACTTCGTAATACATGTACTGTCTAAAATAATATTTAATATTTATTGTCAACGAGTTGGCAATAATAAAAAATAACTCTGATTGTTACCTTGCGGTTAGATGACAAAACATCACTAGCAGAGAGTAATTCGAGTAATTAGATAATTTTTATAAGGGTTTTTGTGATTATAGTGTTCAAAATTTCATGAGGGTTTGTGTTAAAATAATTTTTTTTTTTACATTTTTCGAGTTGTGCCACTCTATGGCCAAACAGATAATTTTCCAAACTTTTTTTGCTCTTTTTAATAGAAAATAAACAAGTAGAATTTTTATTTAATAAATAAGAATTTGCAAGTTTCATATGGTAGCTTTCTGAAGGAGTTGCCCGATTTGGTTCATTTTGATTAAAAATTCACTTGACCAAAAATTCACATTTTTCAAATTTGACCTTGAATAACTCTTCAAGAACATAACCGATCGGGACAAGTAAGTGCTGCAAATATCCTCTTTGAAATGAATCCTTGGTTGTTATACTGTGATGTTCTTGTAAGAAGTTATAAAGATTTTACAGAGTCAAAGGATACAAAATATTTGGGCGGCATTTTGAAGGGGAGGAGAGTCTTCGAACAAACGTTGATCAGGACACTTTAAGGAATCGATTGGTATCCTGCATATCGTTTAATTACCGAACACCCTGTATATATGTCTGTATACAGATAATGTAAACGGGCGTTGGAATATCTCGAAAAGTAAAGGTTTCGGGGAAAAGATGGGACAACGTGGACGACTCCTTCATAGGGTTGCCATATGAAATCACAAGTTATATCAAATAAAAAATCGCTTTTTTTCGTCTAAAATGAAAACGTTTCGAAGTAGATGAATATAAAATTCGGCATACAGACACCGTAGCAAAATTAAAACATCCTGGTTGAAAATGAGCCAAATCGGGTAACTAATTAAGGGGGTTACCATATGTAGCTTGTAATTTCTTATTTATTAAATAAAAATTCTCATTTCCATATCTAACACAAAATTATATATCGTTTGCACATCCTGTCTTGTAGGAGGTTTTTTTGCATAAAAATATTTTCAATTAATATATTTCATTATAAATGACTGCACAATTTACAAAGTACACAAAAGGTAAAGGGGCAGTGGAATATCTTGAAAAGTTGAGACTTTGGGAAAAAATGTTTTTAGCGAATGTTTAAGGGCACAAAGCACTTGACCGTTGACACGAGGTCAAATTTAAAGGTCACCTATGGCCCAACTTCATTTTCCCATTTCTTATATCGGAAATGGAAACAACGTAAAATTTTACATTCGGGTATGTGAGTCACCTATGGGTCAAAGTGGTCAATAGTGGTCACTTAAAGGTCTAATAACCTCTTGTATAAATACTTAATTGTTAAATTAAATTATTGTTTACTAGGATCTTTATCTGCGACCTTCGGAAAAAGTTGCATTTAAAATAAAGTTTGTTATCGTGTGCCTATTCCCACACAATTTATCCACTTATGCAGGAATTTTATGACTCTAGAAGCTGTATAATTCTTATTTTGCAAATAAATTACAGTTTTTCTAATAAACCGTTAGGATTAATGAAATCATTTATATTTAAAGAAGTTATATTACGTTTTATGGCATTTTCACCTCACTTTGACCTGCTCTGTATATGCGCGCTATTCGGTATCTGTTTAGTACTATATGACATCCAGGTGAATATGATGTTTATTGATTTTGCACCTAATTAATCAAATTGTAATTACATGAGATTGGGGAGAATTATAAATTGTAATTGTGTGTTTAAAGGCATAAGTTGCAGGTAGATGAAAGTAACGGCAATCTTAGCTATTTAAAGGGAAGATATTTTGCGTATTGAACATACCCTATCTTAAGTGAAAAGAGACTTTTTAAGTGTACTATATATACTTAGTTCATTTGTTCTTGTTGTTAATTACATTTATTATAAAAAGTGCCACGAAGAACGCAAAGTACAGATTTTGTATCGTGAACTATACAGAATAATCCGTGATAACAATGTTATGGAATATCCCGAGTTTGCCCGTCTTGTTTCAAATATGTCTAATGTTGAAATTTTGGAAAGAGCCTTTCTGACTTTCAATAAAAAATGGCAACTTGGTACCAGAGTTTGAACAACACAATGAGTCGTGGTTAAATACAGTGCTAAAGAAATAAAATTTTCAGTATCATCTCAACCTTCGACTTCAACATCTGCAACGAAATTGTCTTTACCTTCTACATCAACACCAGAATTTTCATCAACATTGGAATCTTCTGCCTCAACATGGCGAGGGCAGATCAGCTAAATCCTTGGATCAGTGCTCGGAGATCACCAAAAAATGAAAACTCAGAGAGCATAATGAAGATTTATCAACTGAATTAATAAGGCAATCATTATGCCAAGGACATACGTCAGAGAAACTATTTAAAAAAGCGTTTATTGTAAAAGCTGTTGATTAAGCTAGCCCAAACCGTTTGAGCAGAATTAAGGAGAGTATCCCCACCCCAAAATCCCAGTAGCAGAAATTCACTCTTGAGGAAGTTTTATCCTTGTTTTTAGACTTGGGACTTTCAAGAGACAAATACAATTTTCTTAGAAATGAATTGAAAGCGAGAAACCACCACGATGCTTTACCAAGTTATAACAAAATTGTCATAGCAAAAAAAAATAGTGTTTGCCTGAAATACTACAGACTACAGACACTTCCGCCTCGATGGCTATTAAAAATTTGCTTAATTCAACCGCGAACAGAATTTTAAAGATAAAACCACAATTTTTAACAGACATCAAATCATCGGCAACTTGTACCATTTGCCAAAAAAAATCCAAACGATTTTCGAAACACGGGAGAAGAATGCGATGCTGAAGAAAACTATCAATACGGGCTTTCGACTTTTCATGCAAGGATTGAGTTTCACTGAAGAAGGTGTACGAAATAACCCTGATAACAAGCAAAGGAGACTGGAGGGGAAATACAGGATACAACAAGAGTTCAGACGACAACTTGGCTTAATTATTGATACACCTAAGCAAGGATTTCGAAGCACAAATGACGGGAACACAGCGAGGAGGTCTTTTAAATATCCGCATATAACAGCGGATATTACCAAAGTGGACGTAGAAATTACAAAGAGATTTAAGACCATATTAAATGTTATTTCTTATGGCTTTCCTATAAACGCGAAAAATTCGAAGCATATGAAGAAACAGACAGAAATATTGCTAAATGAGAAATATCTACGCATAAAATTAACAGCAACAATTCACAAAGTTTTAGGACTTAGGAAAAGTGTTATACTTCACTATCTTTCCCGTGATAATGTCGTGATGATAAAAACCATTGCATTTGACTTCATTTAATTTCAAACAATTACTAATACTCCACTTATTGATACTATCATGGTCTTAATTTAATTTCTATGCAATCATTAATCAGTTCCGGTCTACACAAGAGATATGGCTGAAGATCATCAGCGTAGATTTTAGAATTTTTCTAAAACCTTTGCAGAATATGACGAAATACTTTATGCATTTTCGAACAAAATGCTTAAGACAAAACTTGTACGACACAAACGGAGGCACTTAACGATTATTTGTAATGCTATAAAGTATCTATCACACTGATAAATAAATTACATATCCATTAATGGAGAATTCAAAATTTTTTGATACCTGTGCACACAATACTTCGGGTTACTTCGTTAAATTAGTAAAATAAACTTCGCAAATGGGCAAACTATATATATATATACAGTGTGAACTCTATATAACGACACTTAAGGGACTGCGCGTTTTATGGCGTTATTGAGAGTTGTCGTTAAATGGAGAGGAGGAAAATCGATATGATTTTACTATTATAATATGTATTTACTAATAAAGTATGAAATTACAAGCAACAAACATTAATATTGATAGAAATAACAACGCTTATTGCGTATAGTCTATTATCTTCGTCTGACAATAAGTAAAAGAACGAATTTCTTAGAATCTTTGGTGCGTATGATGATGAGAGTCGAGGTAAATACGTGCTAGGGAATAATGCAACAAAATAAAAACAAAAGAACGTACACAGCTGCAGTTCTTATTAATTTCGGCGTCTTAGAAAGTACTGTTTATTGCTTAATAATGACGTATTGTTGTCGTTATTTAGAGTGGGTATTGTGCTTAGCATCATAGGGTATCCCCTGAACTTTGCCATCACCGTAAAAAAAGGAAAAAATTCTCCAATTTACTTAGTATTTATCAAAATGTAAAGAAGTGTAGTGTTTTTGAGTAAGTACAAAAAGTGAAAACATTTAACATTTATGTACATAAATTAATTTAAGGATTAGGATTTATGTTCAAATAAAATGAACTCGGTTGATCATTTAATTTCCAAGCCATTTGTTACGCGTTCACTCGGAAAAGAATTAGAAATTAAGCGTTTACGCCCACATCAATCCTCCAATTTTGCAATACGTACTTCCAATAAAAGACAAACGTTCAATTTTTCTGCTGACTGATTCAGTAGAAAACCGTGGCTAACAGCCCATGAAACAAGAAATTCTCTTTTCTGTTTTTATTGTCTTTTATTTGGAGGTGAGGCATCATGGACAAATACCGGCTTTCGTAACATCAAACATTTATCCAAAAGGATTAAAAAGCATCAAACCAGCTCCCGTCATTCGCCAAATAAACTTAGTTTTCAAACGTTTAGCTCAGTTAATATAATGTCACAGGCTGATTCCGGTTATTCAATCTCAATTAAAAAGCAAAAAGGGCAAAAAAATCACCACGTTCTGAGCAGGATGATAGATATTTTAAAATTTTGTGGAAGTCACAATTTAAGGGGGACATGGTAGCATATACCAGGTCTATTGATGTCGTTTTGGATGATTATTTAAGGAGCAATCATATCGTTCAAAATACCTCAAAAACCAGTCAAAACGAACTTTTGGATTGCATTTTAAAAATTTATTTAAATGAATTAAGGAAATTGATGCAGCAAATTTCGTTTCTTTTCAAGCAGATGAAACAACGGACATTTCCTGCACTTCTCAAATGGTGGTTTTTCGATCTACACGATCATGAATGGCCCAAATGGGTGGTCCAAACATTAATGAAAAATATATATCCATTTGCTAATTTGGTTCATTGCAACGCTCACCGACTTAATTTAGTTTAAAGCAAGTTCCTTTGTCTAGTAAAGAAGTACGAACTTTTTTACAAACATTTCTTCATTCTCGCCTTTTTACATGCTTGCCGTAACGTAAAGATTTAGTGCTTGAAGTCTGTCAGAAAAGAGGTCTTCCTAGGACCATAGAAGTTCAATGGAATTTTCAATCGGGTCAGTTCAATCGGTTTTCGAATGTAAAGAAAATCTTGTGCACTGTTTTGAATTAATTCAATGTGAGTCGTGGGATCCCATAACGATTTGTGAAAGTACTGGTCTTTTAAACCTGTTAAGAGACGATAATTTTAAAATTTTCTTAGAATTATTTAATAAAATATTCTATCACGTAGACATTTTGTATAGTATTTTACAGTCGCGCAATACTAATACTATTTTGGCTTTGGAAAGTGTACGAATATTTTGTAAATCTATTAATTTTATTAGAAATAGTTTACATTTGGCTGAATGCTCACAAGTGGTAGATCCCACTTTCTGTTGTTAAATTTTTGTTGTATTGTATGTATATTGTAGATATATATATATACAGTCAAGTATCTAACGCGATTAATTCGTATCGCGTTATATAGAAACCGTGTTATAAGAAACTCAGAATTAATTCTAATCGGGAAATGTGTATGGAAACCACATTATGCCAAACATAGAAACAAGACAAATCCGATTAATTTATACCGCGTTAAATGGAAACAAATTAAATGAATTCGTACCGCATTATATAACATCTCAGAAATAAATAAATTGTACATAAATCAGACCTATTCAGACCTATATATAAACTATGTAGATTTTTGTATGTTTGAATTTATGTTTATTGAAAATAATACATAGTTCATATGATAAAATTATAAACAAAAAAAATTGTTTTCAACAAAAAAACTTAATTTGATACATATTAGATTGTTTTGTTATTCATCACCACTGTCGAATATTTGCAGTCTTACCCTTTTTTCTAATTGGCCGAAAATCCTCCTCACTTTGCAAATTTCCTTCTTGGTGTTCAAAAGTAGTTTTGTTTTGTAATTCTACCAAAACCTTTCTTTATATGGAGCCAAGCAATTTTGAAATTCTCTTAAATTTTGCACTTCGAATCGTTGAAGGATAATTTTAAGTGAAGTGACGTTCTAAGTCTTTAGCCAAATCCAGTCCTTTTTTTACATCATAACTAAAGTTTGAAACTGATTCGTTACCCATGTTTGCTTCGACAAACACATTTGAGATAGACTCATCAATTAATTCCAGCAATTCCTCCTCATTTAAACTCTCTTCTGGAAGTAGTTCTTCTATATCTTCAAAGTTTATATCTGGAAATCCTTCGCTACTCAAAGCAGAAGCAATGATTCTGTGACTGGAGCTGAAATATCGTTCCCTTTTTGAACATTTGGGACTATAATAGTTTAGGGGTTATTTAGAAAAACCCAATAACTAAACTATTATTTATTTTAATTTATTTTATTCACTATTTTGTTTTGTTTTTATTCCTTTTTTTGAAGTTTCAGAGGTTTTGTTATTTCATTCTTCAAAAGTTGATCTGGCCTTATATAAATTTTACTATTTTATTTATTTTTAAAATAAAACTTTGATTATTTTCTTTTTATGTTTACGTGTAACTGCTACAAGGCAAAAGGAGCCTTTAACATGCGTTAAGTGTTGACGGTTTAATTTCTGCACAAGCTTATGAGACATGTAATCTAAAATAGAAAATTCTTTCCAAGCTTGAAGAAGAGTTCTACCTTCATCATTTTCTAATCTGTTGAATATGGCTTGAAAAATTGGCGTATGTAGTACACTGAAAGTTCAGATGAAGCATTATCATAAGAATCAACAAAACTTTGAAACTAAAATTTTTTACAATCATATAGGTTTCCGCTTGCGGAATTGCTTTAAAATCAATCCTTAAATAATTCTTGAGTCATCCAAGCTTTTTATTAGATTGCCAAAATACAAGCAACTTAGACATCCTAATATTCTTGAAAGCTCAAGGAGTTGAAGAACAATTTATTACGATAGGTTTTATTAACAAACTTCCTGATAGATTGCTACACATATATAGAGTGATACGTTGTTTACAAGCCTTAAACCCTGAAGTCCACCTTTCATTTTTTGAAATGTAGGTCCGAAATGGAAGTTTTTCCAGTACGTCAGCATTAAAAATCTGATCTGCTGAGGCCTGTTCTTCTTAAAATTTGATATTGTTTGTTTTTTGTTAAATAAGTACCTTAGCATCTGTACAATTGTATTCCAAAAGATTATGTGCGTGGAAAATCCATAAGTACTCGATTTTTGTATTCTAGCGCAACCCCTCTTGACCCACAGTGTCATGTCCTGACTTTCTACAAACTTTAAACGCGTTTATCTCAAAACTACATTTTTCAAGTCGGCCAAACCCATAACTCAAACAAATTTCATCCGATTCATTTGAAATTTTAGCTGTACATTTAGAATTACATTTTCTAAGGAACTACGTAGGATTTTTTCATTATATTGCATAGTTCCTTTTTTACAAACTATTTCCTGACGATTTTCCCATGGCATTTTATACTTTTTGATTTAGAAATACGCCATTTTTACAAAAAACAATATATCAAAAAATCCTACGTATATATATATATATATATATATATATATAACATGGAACAATCCTCATACATTTCAAAAATTGTGGTGTTACAATTAACGAAATTACATACGATAGCAAGGCCAGTACATATTGAGATGACGTCCACGTATACTCACCACTGCTCAACGAAATCAGTATGTCTTCAACAATAAAAGATTTAACACTACAAAAGTTAGCAGCTTACAATTTTGAGAATCGGCAAGCAATTAAACTTTTGGAAATGAAATCGAATTGTGAGGAACAGCTTTTCTATAGATTAGATTATGCATCATTGCAGCATCCTATATAATCAAAAAATTCCGAAAGTACCTAAACCCAAAAAAGATGAATCAACCAAATGTGATTTTTCATCCAAATTCAGATTCAACTCCACAAACAACAGAATTTGCTCCTGAAACTTCAAGGATTGAGTTTCATTGGCCATCGCTTCATATTAAGGGGGGGGGAGGAATTACAAATGTTACATCTCCCTAAGTTCAAATAAACATTCCCCACTAGCATCATATTACCTTTCTTTCAAATTCTCATGAACATTTTCCTAACTCACGTTGAATAAATAAATATATGTAACATGATAATTTCCCGTGTTGCAGACAGCATGTTTTTCAAGTCAACAGTTTTTCAAAAAATTGTACAGTAGCATGGAAGTAAAGATTTGAGAATTCAGCCTTGATCAAGTGTTCGTCGCGTTTGTAAAATCGTTCTGAGTCAAGCTCCTTTTGTGTTGAATAAAGTCCTAAAAATCTAAAATTATTATTATTATTTTTTTTAAATCGCAAAAGTTTAAACCTTAAGTCCGACCTCAATTGCAACTTACTCCATATAATTGTTAAATTAAAAACTACTCCTTTAAGGTTCATAATTGACACAGGCGCAATTCACTCATTTATAAACCTTAATTTATGCCATCCAAAATTGAGTACACATTTAAAAAAATCCTTAAAATTAAAAACTCTTAGATACATAATAAATGAAAAGGTAAAAATATATTTCTTTGAAGAATTGGGTGTTCCGGTTACAAGAGTAAAATTTCTGGTCTGCCCATTTCAGACCGACTTTAACAGTCTCAGAGGGGATCATATTCTCATACAGATAATTATAGATTGTAGAAACCGGTACTTATAACCTGATAATAAAAGAGTAAAATTATAATTCAATCAAAATGAACTACCACGTCGAGCTACTGAAATCAATCCTGTAAGGAAAGGGATCTACGAAGTAAACAACTACGGAATGTGTGCGAATGTTGAAATAATCCAAGATAATGTAGAAGCGATATTTAAACCCGGACCATTAACATTTGAATATTTTACTGCTCTTGATATTGCAAAGGGCCTCCACCAGATTGAGATTCATGAGGACGATATACATAAGACGGTTTTCAGCGTCGAGAATGAGCATTACGAATTTCTCCGTATGCCATTCGGTCTCAAAACCGCGGTAACTACGTTCCAGCATCTCATGAACCATGAGTTAAAGGAATTCATAAATAGCATATGCCTATGCTATAATATAATGATCTTATCCACATCGCTACAAGAGCATATAGATTCGCTTACAAAAATTTTCAAAAGATTAAGTACAGTAAACCTGGAAGTACAACTCGGTAAACCTGAGTTTCTTAAAAAGGAGATGGAATTTTTGGGGCACATAGTCACCACGGATGGGATAAAATCGAAACCAAAAAAAGATCGAATGTGTAAAGAATTATCAAATCCCGAAAAAGAATTTCCAGGACTAATCGGACGTTACCAGAAATTTATTATACTATTCAAAGATAGCGAAATCGATGATCAAGATACTAAGGTGGAACACCTTTGACCCAGAGTACATATACACTTTCGAAACTTAAAACTCTCTGGAACACCCTAGATTTTGTATTATGTTGCGTCCATAACAACAATTTGTTTTACAAAACTGGTAATCTTATGTTACTTTAAAATAATTTTTTCGGAACTCAAGTAAGGAAATTTTTCCAATTACATGTTCATGCTTGGTAGGGAAATTTTCTGGAAGTAATTATTGCATCCCTTGCCCCTTAGCACTCTGAATACTATGTCACCCATATACGGGTGACACTTAAAAGCTCTCTCATGCCAAATGCATTTTAGCGAGCAAATCTCTTACGAAAGCTTTTAGGCTAATAATGGCAGTCAAAGTGTTTATGGTGTCCCGGCAATGAATATAAGTAAGAAGATTTGTTAACACGTTGAGTGCAGCAATTAGCATAAAAGCTTTAGTGAGAAAATTGCGTGTTAAAATGCATTTGTACTGAGAAAGCTTTTAAATGCCGGTCCCTGGCGACCGGCGCCGTACTCAGCGTGTTAAGATACGAGATAGCTATATGAGAAAAGAAGAACTCATTAGCAGCTACTCTGGTAGCCGAGTTGGTTGAGGTTCACGTCCACGTAAGGACGTATATATATAAAATATATATGATATTTTTCAGATATTGTTTGTATCTGACAGACATACTCCAAGCGCTACACTATTTACCTTTACCTTTCCGGAATTTATCTCCTTGATACCGTGACAAGTAGATGAATATAATTATTTTATCTTTTGATCAGATGTGCAGGACTACTTTTCATCTGGTAAATTATCTTAACGTTTTTGTGATGTATTTCACAAAAATTTTGACATGATTTCTTACCTTTATTAATCTTTTTTGGGCTTCCTTTTTGTGGACTTCCCTTCTGTGGACTACCATGCTTTGAAGTGGTACTCTTTTTGGGACTTCCTTTTTGTGAACTGTATGAATCTACTTCTTTAGATTTCGGTACAGTTGGCATAAGTTTTTCTCTAGTTGGTGAAGGCAACAACGCTCCCTCTTCTACATCTGTTATAAATAAAATATTTTATTGAATATTAAAAAGTGCATACTTTCTTTACCAGGACCAGTAGTTCTTTCCAAATGATGTCTAATTGTTTGAACGCGAGCTGGCAGTAAAGGTTCTTCTGCTATTTTGTTATCCATTAAATAATACTGCCCAGGAAATCTTCCCTTATATATCGATTTGTTGGGAAGGGTCTTTTTATTATTTGCTTGATCTTTTTCTTCTTTTGTGATAGGCCTGTTTTAAAATAACAATTTTATTGATATCTAACTTGTATAAATTATCACCTATGAATGGATGACGCCAAAGATAAAGCAGATAAAGAACTCCTTTTCGATACCTGATCCCAGAGTTCTTTTTGTTTTTTATAAAGACTTGGGTCAATTTCTATTCCCCAACCGCGATACTGTAAATATAATAGCTACTAATACTTAAGTACTTTGTAAGCATTTCGCTTCAGAAACCTTATATTCATCAGCTTTCTTTCTAAGTTCGATAACTTCCTTATACCACTGGTCACCATAAGGGCCATGTCCATTTACTTTCATGTCAACAGAGATTTTGGAATCTTGTTCAATGTGCACGCATTTTCGCCTTTCATGGTCAGTAATACCTAATCCATCCTGTTTTTCTTCAGAGCTCAAATGCCTTTAAATGCAAATTTATATAATAATTCATGTGTTATATTAAAAAGCTACTTTTCAACTTTCTGCTTATTGGTTTCATTCACGAGTGGCTCAAGCTCGTAAACTGTAGCTGAAAGTAATAAACTTAAATTAGTATAACGTATTCCGTTTTACAATGTACATTTTGCAAGTAATCTATGTAAAAGTAAGCAATTTAGGAAGGGCGTGCAATGAACTACATTTTATTACACAACAAGTTTAGATTTGTATCTGCATATGGTTAAATCAGTTTAGAAGTTACAATTGCAAAACTTTAAGTGTTTATTGTGAAATTTTTTTTCTTCTAAAAAGCATTTAAAGAGAGTTAGTATATATATATATGAATAGACATATTATTCTACCTGACGTTTTAAGCTTAGTATACACTTTAATATAAAAATATAAAGAAATGATATTTTTATAAAAAGTTGCCTAAATTAGCGACTTTTTCGTCGCACCTTCTTTTTCAATAGCTGTTCGTTTTTTAATTGTTGGCATTGCAATCGTTTTAGATGATTTAATTGTACCCATTGATAGGGATTTTCTAGGAATATCCATTGCATCTTTTGTTTGCCCCGAAAGTGCTTTACGAACGTGGGGCCAAACAAATTGAAGGCGATATTCAGTACTCAGTTTACTGATTGTCTTTTTGAACAGTCCACTAGACTCACCCGCCTGTAAATATAAAAATATAATTTATATACTTTAACGTAACGTCTTTCTAGGATGTAATATGTATAACAAAATAAAAAAGTTAGAAATTTATAATTTAAATACCTCTGTTGAATTTTCCCTTCCTTCCTTTCCATCAGCTTCAGTTTCACCAGACGCAGAATAAACATTTCCATTTGCCATAATTGGTGGACCTTCTGACTTACTCCTCCTAGAAGGTGTTCCCCTCTCTTCGGACTGAAATTAAAATATTTCTTATTTATTTAATTGCAAACACTCTAAATAAAAAGTAGATACAACAGTTATAATCTACACTATTTACACTAATATAATAAGAATGTAGTGTCTGTCTGTACATCCATGTATTTTATGTAATATTGAAAATGATGATAGATATGCGAATCGTAAACGAAATACACAATTTGCAGGAGTTTTGTCTGTCTGTCTGTTGGTTTACGAAAGGTTGCTGCGAAAACGGCTGGTACGTTTTTAACGAAACTTTACTATGTTAAAGTCAAGGTCTCGAAAAGTAACCTGTACTTTGTTTTATCTCATTTCGTTGGGTAGAAGCCGAGAAACAGTTTTCTGCAAATGTTTGTTTGATTTTGTCACCCGCGTGGTATGGATCACGCACCACAGCACGCCGTTACTACTATTGAGTTCATAATACCTTCCTGGATACATACCCAGTGTTCATGTCACCGTGGTTTGAATTTTAAATAAAAATCTATACATATATACATGTGAATAAAATTGAAGTGTTCGTCAGGGATACCTAGGCATAAACAGCTGTTTTTAGAACTTTTATCTGTCTGTCTGTTTGTACGAGATAAACTTAAATTTGTGCGAATTCTTGAAAGTATCGACTATATATCTTTTCTTCAACTGAAAGGGGTAATGCATTCCAAGTTGCTTAGTTTTTGTTATTATATTTGGTAGTTTCTCTAGGAAGAACTAAAATCAGGGGATTATCACCGCTAAAGAAAAATTAGAAAAAGAAGCGAAGAGTTGAACACAGAAATCCGGAGAAGCTGCACGATTAACAGCCAGAAATTTGCGAAAAGCTTTATTACAGTTGTGGAAAACGAATTTTTTGAAAACTAAATAAAAGGGGAAACCCAAAAGGGTTTAGGTTTATGAACAAACATACTGAGTGTGTTGAACTACATTTTTGTGGACGCGTGGTCTTAAAATGAGGTTGGCGTAGTGGTAAAAGGGGTTGCTTACAACGCAGATGGGTGTGAGTTTAAATCCGGAGTAGTTCGGCTTTGAGGCAAAGTTGCATTTTTTCAATTTAAAAATGTTATCTGTTAGCCTGACGGGGCCGGGATTTGCAACAGCGTTACATTTCGGATTTGCACCAGATCAGGCTCCCCTATCAGGACCCTAATAGAAATGGGACAAGCCAGACCTGCGCCAAGTTCTAGTCCTAACAAATTTCTGCACGGGCTCTTTTCTTGCTTCAATTATGCAAGATATTTTCATATATCTTTGCATTTAAAGTCACATTTCTTATCCAATATAAATTCTCCAAGAACATAGACTTTCTCCTCTCTGTGGGCGTGGGTTCGAATCCTGCAGCAGGGTGCGGCAATTTATCGATGATGCAATTCTAATGACAAGAATTATACTTGGGAAGCTAGTGGGATGTTACGTGCCAAAAAATTGTGGCTCACTTGTTTGAAACATTTGTAAGGTTAAAATTTCTTAATCTCTTCCCCAATTTCCCTCCGCCTAAGCTGTACTATGTGCATCATAAGGTTGCACCCTGGGCTTAGGTAATACTTTAAAAAAGGCAATCTTTTAATATTGATAGAGTTTCCTATTTGTTGAGTTGGAAGTTAAAAGTTGTAATTGTATATGTATGTAATTGTATATCTTAGAGTAAAGATATATAATTACACTCTTTTCTTTGAACTACACCTGGGTACTGATTTTGTACTGATGTGATATTCGAGGTCACGGTAGTGGCGGCATTATATGGTTCAATTAATTCATGGATTATCCCATGAGCATTAAAATAGGATTCTTCTAAGATACTGTATATCATTTTTAAAATAAAACACTTCAGCTTGCTGATCAGTGTTATAAAATTCATTTTATAGCACCATTTGTTAAAATGGCGTCAAAGGAAAATGGGATTATATGACCTTCCGGAGTACAAAATAAATTCAGTGAACGTTCACTGAAAAATTATGTAGGTTGCAATGGATTATACTTAATTTGCACTTAAGATCTCACTCCGCTGCGAATAACTATAGAATGAATTAACACGTACGTTCACTAACGAAGTTGGAAACAGAATCTTAACATTATACAAACAACACTTTTATGTTTTACTTTTTTTCAAGTTTATTCCATTTGAAATACTTTTGTATCACGTGACCACGTATTACGTTCCTTCTATTCCGTTCATGGAATTAATAAAGAAAAACACCCAAAGAGTTCATTTTGAATAAGTTATATCATCAGCAATAACAGTATTTCCTGAACCGGTGAAATTAGTAAAGGCTAGAAATGCCAAATGGCACGTGATCACAAATGTGCTTTGTGAAATGGAAAGATACTGCATGATGACCAAGAGCTCTACGCTTAGTAATAGCAACACCAGAAATAACCTTTCTTGGTTTGTTTCAAGATCACCCTACCATCTGGCGGTACAAAAGAATTCTATAAATTTTGAAATTTCGACAAATTTTTATTTCTTTCTTTATGAAATTGTATCCAAACATTTTCTAATTTCGTTGATTCTTTATTTCTTCTAATTTTTTATTTATTTAATTTATCAACCCGAAGAATAGCTAAATTCTACATACAATTTATACATATCATACATACATACATACATAATCACATATACATATATTTTTGTAGGGAATTACCTAAGCTCAGAGGACAATCCTATGATGCACACAGCACAGCTTAGACGGAGGGGAATTTTAGGGGAAATTTTATTCCAATCTGATAAATGTTACATGTAATATCTGATTTACATCCCACTAAATTTTACAAAATCACTGGATTTTAGAAAATCTCAACTAAAAGATTTCCCATACATTGTGTAGATTTTGAAATCTTCATCAGCAACTAGATTTTAAAGAAATCCAAGATTTTAAGAAATCCACATTTGCGAACCTGGACAACCCTGAAAATGTGTTTAACCAAATCTACCACACCTCTTCAGGATATCGAAAATGACATTTGATATTTGTGACGTGAAGAATTTTTGGATATATGTTTACAACACAAATTTCACGACATGTCAGATAGGTATGTCATAAAATTGCAATGTCAAACGAAATCTTGTTGGTCCGGTGTAAAATGTTTTCTAGATTTCAAAATCTAGTTGATGAAATCAAACGATGTAAATCAGGTATAGGCTACAATTTTTGGCGTGAAATTTCCAGTGTGCAATACCCCAGTGTCTTCGCAAGTACAATCCTCGTCAGTTGACTTACTTCAACCACCCAGATAAATTACCGCGACCTTTGCAGGAGTTTAACCCACGCCAACAGAAAAGAAAATCTGCAGGCATGCATTAGAGGGTGGGTCCAAAATATAGTAAATGATTTGAATTTCTGTGGAAATTCTGCAAACAATAATTATACCCGCTTAAAATTCTCATTCCAGATTTATTTCTAATAATATTTAGGTTAAAAACTTTCCCTAATTTCCCTTTAGTTAAGTTTAATCTTTAAGTAACCTCTATGAGTGTTACAAAGACTTAAGAGAGCGTTATTCACTTAGCTATTAATCTTTTTTAATGGGACATCGGTTATTTCCCGTTACACTGTTATGACATATGTATATGTATGTAACATATATGCAGAAAGAAAAATGTAAAAATAGCTTTTATTCAAAAAAGCGAAAGTGGTAATACTTACCCTAGCGCGGTTTATTGTAGCAATATTGCGTGCATCATGATCTTGGTCAGCTGTCCCAATAATAAATTCGTGTGACTTGTAGGCAAGTTCCGGGCACTTTTTCCTCCTTGGTAAAGGCGGCTCATTAATAGGTTCTAAAAAAAGGAAATAACATTTATTTACATACGAATAATTTATCTTCATGTAGGTTACTATAGCAATTTTATAATGGCTCAATAGATCAATGAATAATTTTCATGTCATTGGGTAACTTGAGGTTGTATGAAAATGTTTAAGTATACAGAATTAGGTCGCAAAGCGAACCTGGAGGACTTTGCAATAATCCAGTACTGTGTAATGTGAGGACTGTGCAATAATCCAGTACGTGTTAAAAAGGAAGTTCGAGATATACGTTCAAATAAAATCGAGGGCAAAACTTAAACAAAATCAACATTTTAAGGAAAAGCCGAAGAGTATTCCGTACCGTAAAATGGGGTGATAAGCGACCAAAAAATCAATAGAGAAGTTCGAAGATTATATTGTTTCTTCTGGAATAATCCAATCATAACGCCACTGAATGCAGAACTGGATGTATGGATTTTAATAGGGGAATGCAACAGAGTGCAATGCATACAAAATATCAGGGACCAGTACGGCAGGAATATGACAATCAAAATGAATCTTGGTGAGCACCACTGCAGCGGAACTATAGTATATATATATATATATATATATATATAT
>QYTT01082949.1:0-17569 GCA_006980735.1 Dasypogon diadema
AACATTTTTATATCGTGATAGAAAATTCTATAAAGTCTAAGAAATGATAAGTGATATAATTCCTTTTAACTTTAACAATAAAATTATTTTTATTTTAACAATAATTATTTTCAGTAGTGCCATTAATGGGAGAAGAAAAGATATCGCTATCGCTTAATTGATGTCTCGTGCATGTTTTGAGCTAGAGTTTAAAATTTAGCGCACAGACATGTACCTTATTAAAATTGAAAGATCACGTTCAAAAATGAGCCAATTTGGATAACTTCTTCATAGGGTTACCATATGAAACCTCCATCTATATCAAATAAAAAATAACTTTCTTCCTTCTAAAACTAAAAAGTTTCAAATTAGATTAATAAAATTCGGCACACAAATAAAAATTAAAAATATCTTAGCAGGAAATGGATCAAATCGGCCAACTTCTTCAGAGGGCTGCCATATGAAGTTTTCCTTTGCAGTCCTAATGCAAAATGATTTGTCGTTCGCGATCTGGGATATTCATTTTGACGTATCTATGTTACTCTCTCTAGGTATGGCTACATAGTCATCTATGCGCCAACTAAGGAAAGTTGTACAGATGGCACCACGTGAGGTAAAGGTACGCCAGAACTGTGGAAATGTTATGTTTCGGCTAGGGCATACGTATGAAATTTCCATAACTGCAGCATACATAAAAGTTAATACTTACCTATAATCGACAGCTTTGCATTTGCACACTTTAAATCCCCCCTTCTCCTTAATATGCATGGATTCTTCAATAATGCCTACATAATATACAGAGCACACAAAATGTAAAGGGATGGTGGAATATCTCGAAAGGCTTCGGGAGAAAATGTTTTGGACAAAAGTTTGAGGGCTCTTGACAGTAAACTTGAGGTTGTCTCAGGGACAAATTTTGAAGGTCATTTGAAGGTCAACTTCATCTTTGTAATGTAGCGCCCCACTTTTGTCACCGGCCATAGAAATAGCGAAAAAATTTACGTTCGAGTATGGTTTGGGTCAAAGTGACCTATAAGGGTCACTTCCGGGCCAAATAACCTCTTGAATCAATACTCAGCAGTTATGCGTTTTCGAACAAAATACTTGGTGTCAAATTTGTACGATATAAAGGGGGAACTTATCTCTTTTTTTGGGCTTAATTATTCCCAAAGATTTTAGTGTATTCGACCTTATTTTTCCTTTCTATTTGTATCTCATAAATTTAACAAAGTAAATTTCGAAGGGTTCTCGAACTATTGAGTGGACAGACAGCCGCACAGGTAACAAAGGATTTTTTATTTTCCCTTAATGGATATGTAGGTTATTTGTCGGTAAGATAGATATTTTTGGGCATTGTGGATGAAACTTTTGTAATATTTGATTAACACATTGGCTGCCACAATTAGCACAAAAGCGAATTCGTGAATTACGTGTTAAAATGAATGTGTCCTGAAAGAGTTTTTAAGTAGGTATGACAATCAACGTGTCAATGGTTAATATTGGATCAGTTTCGAGCAGTGATTTCAAATGTCGTGAGCAAAGTTCGATGGTCTTCCAAATTTTGGAGCATTTTGCACGTTTCTGTGCCAGATTTAAATCTTCGAAACTACTACCGAAAAAAACAAGATACGATGAGAGCTCCTTACTAGCATAGACTAGCGCCAAATTCAAGTATCCATATATGGATTCTTTCCGGTCCTCTTAATATATTAAGATTTCAAAAGGACAGTAAATGTGCCAAAGTGTTGTTTGGCAAGCCTTTTGTTTTTTTGCCGTCAATCAGAGGCTTTCGTAACAACTGTATAGTTACATATCATGAGTGTTCAAAAAATGCCTCTTGCCTTTTCGAGAGCATTTGGCAAAGAATTGATGCCAGCGAAAACTATTAGAAGTTATGAAAACAACCATATAAAATATCTTACAAAAATTTGCGATCCTCAGAACTTCCCTGCACTACAGAAAAATTTTGGGCCATTATCATTAAAGAACTATGTTGTCATTTAAGGAACTCAAAACTTGGAAAGAAATGCCCTACACTTCAAAAGAAAATGGAAAAAAGCCTGTAGAAACGTTGCAGTGAAAATGTGGTGGTAATGATAATACTAAATTAAATTTATATATTAACGTCCACATCACTGTCGTAAAAAGGCCATAATACTCGTCCGCAATA
Organism: Dasypogon diadema; assembly: GCA_006980735.1. Taxonomy (NCBI): domain Eukaryota; kingdom Metazoa; phylum Arthropoda; class Insecta; order Diptera; family Asilidae; genus Dasypogon; species Dasypogon diadema. The sequence goes on from QYTT01082949.1 coordinate 2,150, forward strand.
CCTTAGAATAGTAAAAAGCTAGAAAAAGTAGGTTACCCCGTGTTAAATTCTCGTTTAAGACTTTTTGCAAGTAATGTTCACTTTATTTTCCAACAGCAAAAACAGAAACTTGTTTTTTATTTACCCTGAACAAAATTTAATGCAAGTGTAGAGTTCAATGGCATAACCCCGCTAATATTATACGTGATATGCGCCCTTTAATGAACTTATTACGCTGCAGTTATAACGTAATTTGCATAAATAATGACTTTTCACTGTGTTTACCTTCTCGCTGTGTGCTAAACCGGAAGACGGTCGAAGAGAAAAATTGACGTTTTTGATAAGCCTTTTCCACTGCCGGTTATCTGTTGGAATTGGCGGGTAGGCGGCCGTCAACATTGTTTATTCCGGCTTCCCCTGCAGGCGGTACAAAAAGACAACGCGAAGGAAAATATTATGTCACTGCGTTTCGAACTGGAATAATTAAGAACACGAAACCTTGCCTCTAACCAAAAAGGCACTGAGCACGGCCAAAGCTTGCAGTTGACATGTTTGGCATGGGGCTTCTGGGTACGTCCGGGGTACTTAGTGGAGTTATTTGAGTAATAAACATGAACAGATCTAGAAATTTAGCCCACAACAATAGGAGTCTGTTGACAAGACACGGAGATCTTTTGGGCGATTTCTGAATAAGATACCGGCGACGAGCGACAAGAGCGAGTAAAACACCCGCACCACAACCACACAGGGATGCCGAGATATTAGAGTGGATAACAAAAGGAGTTTATCCGATTCAGTGCAGCTTCCCCAGGTTGATGTGTCTCGAATCCAAGAAGTACTCTGACTGCTGTAACATTTTACAGGCAATCGCAGCCAAATGGCCTGTGCAAGACGACCTGGCCTAGCAGTTTGATGTCCCAAAGTCATCGCCTCTTCTGTTGGATCACGTACGATTGTCCCTCCGACCCATTCGGTAGATCACGTTTGGTGGCTTCCGGTGGACTATGTCTTCCATTCAGCTCTTACCACTTCTTATCTTCAATTTTTATTTAGTCTGTCTTTTTTTATTATAAATTTTTTCACTTGAGTATGTCGGAATAGTTGTGGATGTTCACTGCCAGCCGCGTAAAGAACAAATTTTTCTGAGTAATTTATGGCATCATGACGTAAGGCGATGATCGTTAGATACCAGCTACCCTTCAGGCAGAGATCGGGGAAGTTTGATCATCTGGCGGAAGTGAGAGTTTTAACGATGCATCCTATCTGGAGAGATCAAAATGTATAAATCCTTGACTTGAATTATTATTCTCTGAACTTGAAAAACTGAAAAATTCAGGTAGCCATTCATTTAGAGGTTAAATGAATTATGATCATTTCCAGGAATTGTAGACAAATAATGCTGGACACCATATTGTGACAGCCCATTTCTATTTACAATAGAGGTTCTTATTTCTTATCAAAAATGGAAAAGAAATGCTCATAAACCACTTCGACTGCTTTTGCAAAATTAAAAACAATTTGACAAGGAGAACAAATTTTCAAAGTTTACATACTCCCATATATGCAAATAAGAGGGAGGGAAAGAAGGATAAAGGACTCTTACAAATGCTCTTTGTTTATAAATGATTATATTGTATTAGTAAGAATATCAGTGAGCTAGTGGATAATGCAGCAGTTCGTGATTTAGGAACCAACAATTCAATATTTTAATCTCTGGCAGACGACGTCTTATTTTTATGTTGAATTTATATATCACTATATTATATTATATTTTCATTTTTAATGATTATAAAAAAGACAGAATTCACATAATCTGGAAAATACTGATTGCAACTTCAAGTCATTTTTAAAGATTTCTATAATGGTCAGGCCCTTCTAACAAAAGATAAGACTTAATCAGGCAGATTAGAGACATTTTCCAGAAGGCTAAGAATCCTTTCCTAGCCCGAATCTGAGGCTGGCTGCCCAGCTTTGGATTTTGTATCCATTAGTCTCGAGACAATTCATCCTACCCCAGGCGGAAAATCTCTCAATGCCATTGCTAAACGATCCAATGCGCATACTATTATTATCAGCAGCACTACCACGAGAGTCAACGACTGATTAAAATGAGTAGGCGAAATCAAGGGTGCTATCGCCATTATAGCTATGAATTGGATAGGCAAGTGAGAGACAAGAGGTCATTAATGAAAAACAGGAAAAGAGTGGGAGACAATACAGAACCTTGCGATACATCGGCATTGATATTATAAGAGATGTAGGTGCTGACGTCTAAGATGGAAAGGACAGAGAGGAGGAAAGTTCCAATCCAAACGAAAAGAGATCGATACAGACCCAATGCTGGAAATTTGGCTAAAAGAGTAGAGTGCCAGATCCTACCAAAGGCGAGATATCGAAGCAACCACTTCTGACTCGCAGAAATGATGGAGGTATTGATGGCAGCGTTCGGTAAGGAACGTCACCAAGCCATCCACAAGTAATTAATTTCGGGGTACCTATTTCATAAATTGCGCATTTATGAGTGTCTCAAAGGCCTGAGGAAGGATCGAAGTGATTGCTATTGGTCTATGATTTGAGGGATCGCTAGCCTCTCCCTTTCTAGGTATTGCTGAACATGGGAGAGTTTCCATGATGGTGATATTGACGTAAAGTGGAGATTAGATAGGAATAGAATACTTGACTCTCACCGCGATTATCACATCCCTTCTTTGTATGCTTCAGCTAGCGGCAGAATCCATTCTATTGTCTAACGTGATTTTCCTTATAATCTGATCACTGCTCCCGGCACTGATGGTTTTGAACTTTTGTGTATTGCTTTATGGTTTTCGTATAGAAATGTGAATATTCATCACGTGATGAGTTCCTCTTCTTTGGGGACTTTATCTGGCCTCCTATCAATAAATACTCGTCTTCCGACGACAGTGGTCTACCACCTACCTTTGATGTCACTTCTCGATAAGTTATTTCATTCATCGACGGTCTTCTGCCTTCCGGTTTATCGCAGTCTAACGATGTTTCCGACGATGTTTCATATGAACTTTTCATCAGAGCCGTTATTGCTACATGCTGTCCTATTCCCTGATATTAGTTATAGCCTTAAAAACGTTGGGACACTGAGATAGTGATTTTTCGACGAAGGTTGTATGTTGCTGCGTTGAGCAGATCAAAAGATAAAAATAAAATGGTATTCATATCCATATGACAATGTTGATTTTATGAATCACCCTGTAACTCCCAAACAGTTGAGATTTCCCTTCCCCCCTACCACACAATTTTTTGTTTTGTTAGTTGAGATCTTTCACCCCATTCATTTTTGACCTTGCACTAGGAAATACCTGAGTTCTGAGTACTTTCAAATCTTATCGACATTAGCCGGGGATATGGTTTTAAAATATTGGTATTAGTTTGTCCACCATTGACTGATCTCTTAGAAATTTTTGTATTCTTTAAGTGCAGAGTTTGCTACAGATTGCTACATCTGTACATTCATGTCATACGTGAACATACAAAAATGTAATGAGTGTAACGCGGGCTGAGGCGCACATTTACAGACTTCCTCCTCTGTGGGAGCAGGTTTGACTCCGGCAAAGTGCGCGGTTATTTATTTGGACACCAATGGTGGAAGCAGTTCTATTGACGAAAATTGTATTTGCCGCGCCACTGAGATGTTGCACAATGAAAATTTCATGCCAAAAGATTGTAGCTTACTTGCAACATTTGTCCTAGCTTCCTCTCCTTTACAATTTCGGTCTGGCCTAAGCTGTGTTGCGTGAATTATAAGCTTGTCCCCTTAGCTTAGGCAATACCAATAAACAATAAAATAAATAAATAAAGCACAGTTTTTGAGATACAAAAAAGAAGAAAAAAGTCGTGTGTATCTACAATCATCTGCAATCTACAGCTACACATTATTTTTTAGGCTTTAGTTTTGGTGGAAATTACGGAAATTTAGTCTACTAAAACTGAACTTTCGTTTAAAATCTTGCACTTCTACCTCCATTTCCTTTTAATACGTGATCAATTCTCACAATTTTTCAATATCTTCTCCCTGTAGCCCATCTGTTGTTGTTACCTGTAGTTTGTTAGACTATTTTCCGTATGATTTCTTTTAATATTTCAACTAATTACACCAATGATTGCATCAAAACTTTGTAAATACGTGACGCAACTTTGAAAGCAATTTCGGATAACTCTTCTTTAAAAATAAAATACAATTTACGCGATTTTTGAATGACAACAATATATGAGAAATCACTTATATTCGATTTTTCGAAATTATGTAATCTTCGTATAGGGAATACGCATTGTTAAATAATCTGAAATGTTTTTTAAAATTTGCCCTTACATAAATTGTTCTATATTATAAATTTTCACCATCGAGCATTATTCCTCGCATTGCTTTCAGTCAAAATAGAGAATTAATTGTTAACACGATGTCCAAAACATGTGCTGAAATGCACCATTTTTAGTGTCACTTTCCATTTTACTTCCTAAATAAAAAACAAAATGTATCCAGAAGAGTTACAGCTTTCTAGAAGAAAGTTTTACGACCTGCACTGAAACACCTGAGTGACGGTAACTGACCACCCGTACCATCTGTTTTATACCGTCCGAATTGGTCTTAAAACAAAGTTTTGATTTACAAAAGCCTTTCGCCACTCAGAAGTAACAAAAGCTGTCCATAAATTAGTGGACAATTTAACGTATCAGTGATAATTCTTTTGGTTTCTATCGCATATAAAATAATTCGTGCTTAGCTCTCTGAATAAATTTCACCCAGAACTATAAATCCCGGGTAAATCGCACACGGAGCTAAACGCTGCCGGACAGGTGCATTGAAATTATGATAATGAGACGGTCTTCATTATCTTAAGAATCACCAAAAAGTTCACCATGAAATTAATTTTTTTGCATAAATAGCCCATAACTCGCGTGCCTCTAATCACAAATCGACCTAGAATTTCCTTGTGGCTGTGGCGTTACCTAGAATCGTAACACGGTCAAAAAAATTGATTAGCATCGATGCACCTAAAGAGGTGTCATGAAACCACAAATCAAAGAGTCCACGAGGCTGAGAGCAAGAAATTTTTACCTCCAGGACGCGTGTTCCGCCGCATTCCAATTTGCATAATTCTCCGTTTTATTGAGTTTTTTTCTCCGCTTCATATTAAGAAGGCGATGATCCTTCTAACATGGCCATATCTGATTCCGAAGTCTGCATCTCCGGATCGCTTACAAAGGGGCCGAAGTGTGTTTTGTTGTGACTTTATAGGTGTCAACTGGATACAGACGAATGCATCACCAGTCATAAACCTGTAGACACTTTAACGGTCACTCAGGACTACTACAGCGGTGATGGTAAAGCACTGAAGGACGTGGGGTGCGGACAGTACCCCGATGACCCACTGCCTGGTGAATGAGTTATAAAGTGTAAACGAGATGATAAATTTATGTCCCTGCTGGTTAAGGCTATGATGATTCCCTCGGTGACGGGGCGCAGTGTCCCATCTTCAGTTATAAAAATTCTGTCCAAACCTCGAGTGGGTATATATGATCGGCCGACCTCGACATAGCTGCTATATGAACATGGACCAGAGCGTCTGAGAGGACCAGGCCGGGATAATAAATATTAATAAGATGCAACAAGTAGCAGCCACAGAAACAAATTATGGAAATAAAAATATCAAATCCTGAATAAATTTTCAGGCAGTCGAGTTCCGAGGCTTTTTTATGTGAGTATGGCACCCAAATGGCGTTAAGAAATCGGTTACAGCTGTGAAAAGTGCTGCCTGAATGGAGATTTCCTTGCATAATTATCCGCTGTTGGCTCGGAGGAAGCTGTAAATGAGAGTCAGGAAATATTGGGTGAGTTTGGGTTGTATCTGTTACAAATGAGCTTTTTAAATTTTCATAATTGCCAGAAGAGGGCATACGTTTAATGCCCTGGTGATTTTGGCACAATTTCCACACGGCAAGAGGATTTACGGAAATAATTAAACTCTCATGCTTCATTGACTTTTCAATCCCATTCCGAACTTTAATCCCGAGTAGCGTTTTAGGTTGAATCTCCCAATACCTGATAAAACCCCTGTTGATAGTTAGCTCCGACAATCTGGGAAAAATAATCCACCTTTGAGGGCACACGGACACTACTTTCTCTCAATTCTCAGTAGCTTAAAAGGTTATTGAGGAACTTCCTATTATTTGCAGTGCAATCTGATCACACATGTTTGTTCCGACCTCTTGGTTGATCTTCGAATTCACTGCATTAACAAACCCATCCAATTCTGGAAGGATGTATCAAAAGCAAGCCCTTCTTCTTACGATGAACTCACGGTCATAGCAAGGGAAGATAGACATTTCTTAAATTTCACCCTTCACACTGATTCCATCTATGTATAGGGAGAAATTTCTGCTTGTATGTTCTCACAGGTGGATTTATCTTCTGTCTGGAAAATTGTATCTTGTGAATCTGCTCAAGAGGGGATGAGATACTGTGCAGCTCGTGATCGTGCTGTTCCAGATGCTTGAATGGTGACATTAAAAAGAGTATCTTTCAGCTTGTTTTGCTGTTTTTTTAGAGAAATCATAAACACAAAAGGGCAAAGGTTTTGGCCCTTAACGCAGTAATTTGGAGTATTTTCACACCTTTGTGTCTTTAATGCAGTAATTATTGCCATGAGATGGGTTTTCTTTGGCAGACGCTTCTGTTGTCTGCTGCGCTTTGAGAACATAATTAGTAGGATTAAACAATTCCTGAAGATATTTAAGAGATTTCTAACACTTAAGAACTTGTTGGAAATAGAAACCACGGGTGGGATCGGTGGGAACGAAATCTTATACATTTGACAAAAGATACATACTTGAAATTACTGAACCAGTGAATGGAAGTAGTAACGAATACAACCTACAAGTGTATTTCTTCAAGGTGTGCCCGTTCTAACGACAGTCAGTCAGAACTTGGTAAAGAAAATATTTGGCACATTTCACAATAAAAACCATAAAATTTTATGATGTTTTGGAGCTTACTTCAATCAAGCTCAAAGATCTCATAATTTTGGCATTCGGAGTCTAGTAAAAACCAGAAGTCGTACAAGAGAAATTCCTTAGTAGAGCAGGAAGCGTAAAACGTAGAAAATTATTTAACGAAACCAATCGCCCGGGTAATTAGAATTTAGACAAGCTCTTACCGATTATAACAAAGAATTTAAAAGGTCCGAAAAAGGGCCTTTGAGAAAATTGACCCAGGATGTACTGTAGTACGCCGTAGTTTGGTTTCAAAACATCTTGGCTAAGGGTCGGTGCAATCAGGTGGAGCTTAACGGTAGCTCTATTGATAGTAGTGAAGAAAAGCGAAAAACGAAAAGAGACAGCTAAAAAAAAATTCTGTGATGGCGATGTAGTAGTGCAGAAACTGTTTTAAAACAGAGCCTGTCTCAGAAGTCAGTCTGTCTCTAAAGTAGGAGTCGTTCGAGACAGGAAAGTAAAAATAGCAGAAACATTGGTGCTAGCGAACAGTATTTTAATGGAGGCAGATTTTCTAACAAGCTATGTCTCGAAGGAATCTTGGAAAAGTGAAAAGAAAAGTTTCTTTGAAAAAAGTGAAAAGCGCGATTGGCAGTTTCGCACCTTTCAAATATTCCCTGCCTTATTAGAGTGGAACAAAGAGGCGATTGCACCATGGTTTCGGAGAATATTTATCATCTGTTTTGCGACAAAGCATATACCAATTAAGTGGAGGGAAACAAAGGTGGTCTTTCTACCGAAACCAGAAAAAAGTGGTTATAACCAGACAAAATTCTTTAGGCCGATCAGTCTTTCATCATTTCTGTTGAAAACATTGGAGAGAGTGCTAATGGACTATTTGGAGTGCACTACGCTGTAGGAGGATCCCTTAAATGCAAACCAGCATACATATCAGGCTGGGAAATCAACATGATCTGCGCTTTACCAGCTGGTGAGAGTGGCAGAGGAAAAACTGAATACAGAAGGCATTGATTTGGTTGCTCTGTTGGCCACCGAAGGTACCTTCGACAAAACTAAATATAGAAAATTGAAAAGTGCTTTGCGAAGACGAGAGGTTTGCGCGGTGGTGCAGAGATGGGTAGACAACATGTTCAGGAACAGGGTAATCAGGATTCAGATCGGTCACGCGAGTGTTAGAGGAAGAAAGAGGGTGTCCACAGGGCTCCTCCTCCTTATTTCCTTTTCTGGAATGTCACAAATTGACTCTGTACTCTCTACTCCTGAAGAGACGGATATTCACAGCATTGACTTTAAAGCGAGCTAATCAACGACAGTAAACATTTTGGGACAACCATCTTCCAGCGAACGGTGAATTGGTTGCCGACTTCAAACCAGTTCCTTTTTTTTGTCTTTGGTAACGCGTTATGTAAAAAATAAATTTGGACGAGAAATTAATTCAAATAAACAAATTACATATATCCACTTGTCTTGCGTACACAATACGTTACTTCAAATGTCAAATGGCTGTCATTCGCCGTTTGCGACAATTGTGTTTATGCCTGAACCTCTGGCAACTTTGACAGCGAATATCCGTCAGCTGTTCGTCGGTATTGTGTTTAGGGTATTACGTTTCTAGGGAGGTCAAATACGTATAATTGGTTTCGAGGCTGACCTGGAAGCATCATATTAAAGAAAAATAGGAAAATTGAAAATGGTACTACATCAATGTAGAAGAATGTGTAGGTAAAGGTGGGGTATCTCGTTGATATGAAAATAATGGTGGTTAGACATACCCTGACATTTGCTGTGGTAGTTTGGTGGCCTAAGATAACTGGATAGGGTACAGAGAATGGCGTGCATAGGAATGGCGGGTGCCACACTCACAGCTGCGATAGAAACTCTGTTGGAGCTGCTACCATTGAACTTCTTTATAAAGAAGATGACAGTGGGGGTGGCACTCAGGATGCAGGGGGGCAGCATAAACATATGCTCCATCCTCGACTGAGTATGGGCATAGGGAAATCCTGGATCGCGAAAAAGTGATCAAGGAACACACGATACTCAAGGACAGGTTCAAAGAGTCGAGGTAACTAATAAGTTTCACAAGACCGCGGAATATTTTTATATTCACAGATGGATCTATGATTGATTAACAGAGGAATCTTTTCAGAAGACTTAAATTTATTCTTCTAGTTGCCATTGGAAGATACGCCTCGGCTTTGGACCGTGCGTTGGACTACTTAAAGGAGAATCAAGTGCAAGAAGGTAAAACCTTCATTGCACTGAAAATCAAGCAGTGGTCAGGCGAACAGATCGGAAGGAGGTGAGTTCATCCCTGGCGATGGAATGTGTATAAAAACTCAATGGGTGTGTCTCTGAAATTACAATAACTCTTTGTTGGGCTAGCGACACATAGGGATCAAAGGAAATGAAAAAGCTGACATCTTAGCAAAGCAGAGATCGGCTATGGAGTTCCAAGGCTCAGAACAATATTTTGCAAAATTCGCGGGAAGACATGCAAACTTACCCACAGGATAAGAAAAGAATTAGGCTGTAGTGTGGAACGGCCAGAAGAAAAGTTCTAAGCGAGTAACGTTCAAATGATTAATTTCTCTGACTACTGGGCACGAAGGCTTTGGATATTATCTCAAAATGGTGGGGATCCTAAAGGACTGTGCACACTGTGCCTGAAGAATACAGAAACTGCGGATAACATTGTGTGCGACTGCTTGACTTTGCCGAGCAGGAAGAGGGCTGTGATGGGTAATTTCGGATATATAACCTCTAGACAAATGCTCGAAATAATAAGAGACGTCGAGGATAGGGAACTGCTCACGAGTATTTCCACGCAACCAGTTAAGACGACTTTTAACAGACAGATGAAAGAGAATCCTGAGGCAGAAGTCTCCTTCGATATCCCTTTAAAGATGACAAAAACGCCACAAAAAATGTATTTAAAGCCGTTGGAAACCAACAACGTCTCTAAAGATAAAGCATGTCAGTACGTTGCTTTGTATTGTATTATATACATATTGTACATCTTTAAACTTTTCTTTACATTGCAGCATAAATTTTAACCATACACTTGATCAAAAAACGCTCTAAAGTGAAAAGTTATTCCTAAGGAATCTGAAAACTGAAGGGGTAACACTGCATCCTTCAGCGAGCAGGTAATTGCACTTACGTAATCCATCAGTCTCAGAAATAATCTCCGCAGCTTCCTTGACATTTTGAAGTCATTTTCAAAGTTTAGGATTGCAAAAACTTGAACTTCGCCTAAAGGAAGAGTTGTCTCGTATGGAAATCCCAGAGACATGCGTGATATCGATTGCTACAATACAACTATTGGTGAGGCCCAGATCTTCGTGGCAAACACTTGCATAAGCAAAATTTTTTAATTAAATCAGAGAATATGGGTCGCATTTTCAACAAAACCCAGCAAATCTAGCGGGCTGTTGCACTACGAGCACCCATTGTGTCCGCCATCCTTTCCATCTTTCAAGCGGCCCTGGTATTGCTATAGAAAGCTCTGTCACCATATCAAATTGTCTTCGTGTCGCTGTGGCCATCATTCTGGCACAGCAACTTAGCGAGGGCAGTGGAGAAATAAATAAAGAAAGATAATAAAGTAAATCGGATCCGGCAAACATATTCAATAAACAAGGCCCCTTGGGTCCTCAAACGAGGACCAGGACAGAATCAGCGTTTTATGTAGAGTCGGGCGGCTACAACTCAAGGAGGGAGCCGCAGACGCCCAATCCGAAAAATTGTTCTAATTTAATAAGCCCAATTCGGTGGCGCCAAAAACCAACATCCAATTAACTTAAAACACACAAAACTGAGGGGCAGATTGCGACGGCTACAAGAGAAGACATCGCGGGGGGTGAGGTAATCCTTTTTGGTCTTACAAGCAGCGCTGACGAGCGCCTCATGTCCTTTCTTTCCTTCGTGCTTTTGTTGTTGTTGTCGTCGTCACATTTGCGGCTTATTGCCCGCACCACCACCGCCTGGTGTGGTTTGGGCGGGTGAGCTGCGTTTTTTCCTCCCCGGTAAAACTTGGACTTTCATTTTGGTCCAGATAAGTTTTTCTTATTTCTGTCGGCTGTGGCTGTGGCTGTTTGGCAGATGCTTCAGCTGGTCTTGGCCCTACTCCTTTGCAGATGGATTTCTTATGTTACGGTGGCCTTGCCGCGCAGCGCATACACGGGAACATTTTAATTTAATTTAGTGTTGCTGGTGCCCTTTTCAGACTTTTTTCCCGAAACAAGGCGAGAAGCGTTTTAGTCCGAATGGAAGAAGATGTCTCATTAGCATATTCACCGTGGGCCAGCTACTGTGTGAGCAGCTTGTGAGGTGTCTCTAGGTGTGCATGCGAATTGAAGAATTTCGTCCCAGAGTTAATTAAGACACAGCACCTTGTAATCCGTCTTTTTGCGTTTTGCACATTCCGCACCAAGTAAAACTCTGTGGGGGAGTGAGAAGTGATCCCGGTCCCCAAAAGGCGGTTGGAATTTCTCAATGTTCGCAAGAGCTCTGGAAACTTTAAACATTACCTCGCAATTGAGGACAGGAAGTCTGTGCCCTGGCCAATTTCGGTACTTATCTGAATTAGCGCATTCTCCTCCAGACAGCTGAATAAACACCATATAAAGCGGGGCATACCTTCCGTCCTGTGGCGAATTATTCGATGCATGCAATTCCTTTCAAGGTATGAAATTATCACATCCTTCGGCTTCTTGCCACGATTCCAAGAGTCATAATCGCTACTCCGTGCCTATCCATGCCTCTGGAGTGGTCGTGCTATGCACTATGCAGTTTGCGCTGTGCAGTGTGCACTGGAGCGGGCCAACTTACCGTGACTTGCAATTTCACACGGGCCCTCCTTTTGGCACGACAGGAAGACACAGAAGCCCTTTATCCACTGCTCGCGGAGTGACTTTGAGGCCGTTTAAAAGTCTTCGAATTCCAGCTCGTGACCGCATAGCAATAAAAATCGAATTCAAACCTTGAAGTGTTCAGTACTTCAGTACTGGGGACGGGAGCTTCAAGGTTCACGAAGGCCCTCCAAGTTTACACACAGTGCACAGGTATATTCAGGAGCAATTCAGTTTATGGCAACTGACAAGTTTTCATTAGATGTTGAAAAGTTTTATCATATCGTCAATTTGATGGTAATTTGTGAGTAGTGGGACGGAATATGGGACCGAGAAATTTATTTTCGGGAGTTTACGCGAAAAACTTTCCAGTATAAGAATTGCTCTTCTAGATTCATATGTACTCCAAATATGGATGGGTACTCCAGATGTCTATATCAGAGTGCAGAAATCGAGGTCACTTAGAACCTCTTGGCCTTGGAAAAATACACAAGTGGACGTTGCACGTCGTGCCACGTTCTTGAAAATTTAACACGAGGATACTTCCCAGTTACAGTCTGTTCCTGTGACGGATGCAAAAGGAGTTAAAGAAACAATCGATAAAATGCTGCCATCATCGATATAACGTCCTTAGAGATGGATTATTTATCCCCTTCCATGGAGAAATGAATTTCTATAATATTTCTGCTGGAGAGTTCCACACTGTCTTTATAGTGCAGTCCGAAATAAAAATGGTGTACATAGGGAAAGCGTGAAACAAGAAATAATATTAACTGTTCGGGAATAGTTACGTATGTAATACATCTCACAATATCTGGCAGAATTAAAAAATATGCATCCCGCCTCTAGACTGGATAACCTCACGATTTTTCTCACGATAACGTTCGAATGCATTAGTTTGTCGATGTAAAAGGAGATCAAAATCTCCCTACGAATGTAGCCATTAATCTTTTCAATAGTTCTACATGATACGGGGATCCTATTTTGGTATCTGCTTCCGTATCTCTTACCACAATTATATAATAGTGTGACTTGGGTTATCTTCAGAAGCCCTCCAAAATACCTTACTGTTTTCAACCAACATGTAAAGCTTTCTCAACAGCTGATAGTGAATTTTGAAAATTATCTGGCTAAAACCCTTGATATTTCAATATCTGTTCCATTCTCCAGTCGTAGAAGCAAAAAATATAAGTAAATGGTATTACAGCTTCCACTAGCTAGGCGGGCATTTCAAAGATCTCATATTCAGATCGACTGAAGAGTGCACACACACTCTGAAATAGCTCCCTCCGATAACGCTGTTGGAAACATAAGCTTTGCACAGATTATCAAATTAAAATGCGCTAGCAAAAGCTCGACCATGAAGTAGAGGCCGAGCAACAAAATTCAGCAAACTTAAAAAATGATACTAATCTTCCGCTGTTTGAAGTTACCGAGGTCATGGATAAAGCCAATGGGGTTGATGACGATGTCAGTAGTCTTGTAGGACAGTATTACCGAAAGACCAAAACAGTTGTTAATGCTCTACATCAGTCAACCTATGGATTAGTAAGCATTTAATAATCTTTCTCTTCTGTTGACGAATGAAAACATTGATATTGCTTTCATCCAGGAATCATTGTACAGAGATGACAAGTTTCAGGAATTGAAATTTCAGTAATACGCCTTCTTCTACCAAAATAACACAGGTCAATCAAGAACTTGTATTTTAGTAAAAACGGTCATAAAAGTATTTTTGATGTCCAGTTTTGTTCCAAGGATCAAATCGTGGTCAAATGAGAGAATCAGTTCAGCTGATTTTCTCGTACATGGCGTACGATGACACTAATCCTCTTCCTCCACCGACAGAAATCCGCTAGTGGATAATGCCCAAAATATAAGGCTTAACATGGTTCTAGGATGGAACGCGAATGCTCATCACACGATATGGGGAAACACCGATATTCACGTGTATCGCAGCTAACATAGAAGAGGTCCTAAATGTAACATTCAACTCCGAATCGAACAATATACAGGGGACGAATTGTAGAATCTCTTTTTCGGACCACTGTTGCATTATCTTCAATAAAAATGCATTGCCTGAATCTCTTAAACCGTGTAGAAAGCGAGCCAAAACTGACCGGTGTAAATTTAGTAAGGTCGTCTTAAAAGGGTAGAAATCACCTGCCGATGGAAGCTTCCCTCAACCTCGTCAATGTACAAATCTGTAAGTGAAGTAACTGCAATAGTTATTATAGCCTTCACGAAATTCTGACCGATGCGAAAATCCTCAAAGAAGTGTGATCCAAATTGGTGAAATAAGGTCTTAAGTACCCAAACCCGAAATGCACAGAGACTACTTAATAAAACAAAGTCAAACGAAATTCCAGAGGGCTGGACTAACTACAAGCCAAGGATGTAGAACACTTCAATAAATAAAATGAAATGTACTTCATGAAAGAGCTGCTGTGAATCCAGAGATAGTACAAGTGAGTCTTCTTAGGAAAGTCTTATCAAGGGGTTCTGGCGTTCTCTCGTTTCTGGAAAGATATGTTGCTTCTAATACGGAGTCCATTAAAGAAATTATGGAGCTACTGTTTGATACCTACTTTCTTGATAGTTCTGTCTGTTTCAGTACTACTGGTTCTTCGAACACCACATTATCAAAGCCTTTACTGAAATCTGTATAAATGCAGTCGGTTTGTAGTTTACTACCAAAGCCTGTAATTGTATTAGAAGTAAATTCAAGGAAGATTGTGGTAGTAGGCCTTCCCGACACAAAGCCATGTTGAGCAGTCGAGAGCACATTTTTGCATTGCGGAGACAACTGTGAATGAACTATAGATTAAAACAGTTTGGGTATACAAGACAATTTAGCAATTGGTCTGCAGTTGGAAATCTCGTTCCTACTGCCCTTTTTTATGAACAGGTATAATGAAGGAGTTCTTCCATAATTTTGGAAAACGTCCACCACTAAACGACTTACGAAAAAGAATGCGCAGAGGAACGACAAAAGCCTCGGAGCAAGACTTAACCACTGCCGGAGGCACCCCATCAGGACCTGCAGTGAAGTTATAGACAAGTTCACTGATATGAGCAGAAGCGGCATTAGGGTAGGGCGCGGTTGGGCGATCGCCCAGGGCGCCGGATAAAAGCCCATCGCTCATAGTTCGAGGTCTACTTACTCGTAAATTCCCTAAATTAAGCGAAAAAATCTTTATGTTGGCAACACTTGAATGGAACGCAGTATTCAATCTATTCGATCGGAGGGGAGACAATAATGTACAGCCAAAATAATGGCCAGCCAATATTGTACAGGCAGTAATGTACACCCTGATAATCCATTGACATCCTAGATTGACATCGTATTTGAAATTTTGGGTTGTGTTTTCGTGGTTGGCAATTATCGCCTGTACATTATCGGGCCGTGTTGATAATGAACAGCCAATATTGTACAGCCAATAAATCATGTACATGGGCGGATCCGACATGGATAGGTTAGGTTAAGTTAAATTTTTTTTAAACTACCCAGAAAAACTGTCGGGGCAGATCCGAATCGCAGTTTTCAGTCACCATTTCCTGGTTGGCAATTATCGCCTGTACATTATCGGTTCGTGTTGAT